>JAVKPL010012705.1:0-62495 GCA_032173675.1 Gastrolobium villosum
GAAGTGAAGTTTGCTGTTGCTTGCTGATGCATGGACTTTTGCTGTTACTGTTTGAATGTTGGATGACTGTAATGCTTTATATTTTGGTACTCTTGGATGACTGTAGACTTTATCATCTCTATTTTACCCTGAACCTTTATGAACAGCGGCTGTTTTGGAAAAATCAGAAAAACGTTTTGCAAAGAGAATTTTTAACTAAGTGCTGAATTTTTACCAGTTTTACAACCACTTTACGTGTCATGTTTCAAGGGGCAAACGAACTCCGATTTACTATTATTTTATATGCACGCGAAGCCCCGGGAATGTACTTTCAAACTGTGCAGGTTTCATCTCTATACGAAATCTGTACAAATTTTTATAAGCTTCGCCCTACAGCCTGTTCCAGAAAACGGACAGAATTCACAAGCGTTTTACGTGTCCTGTTCCGTGGGGCTATTCACCTCCGAATCGCGCATAATTTATATGTACGCGATGCCCCGGATGCCTAGTTTTACAGAAGCTTGGAATATTTTTTATCGCAAGCATTTTCGATTTTATACAGATTTTATAAGACAGCAAGGTTTTCTGAAAAGCGTAGAAAATTCAGCAAAGGGTTTTCTCAACAAAATTTTCTATGTTCGATAAACGATCTCATCTTTCTCAAATTATTTTTCTGAGCATCAAACCTGGAAATTTTTTAGTCTCCAATTTAAATGTTATTTGATAAAGTTTATTTTAAATGAATTCCATACCGCTGCAACTCTAATACGATTTAGCAAACAACCCTCTTGGATGCATACAAGAGTGGGTGTTACACTAATTGGTATCAGAGCAGTTCCGGTTCATGGTGTTTGTTTTTGGATGAATTGTGTGCTGTTTGTTGAATGATTGTTGCTTGGTTGACCGGCTAACTGCTACATTATTCTGTTTGAGCTTTGTTGTGAATGGGTTACTGGTTGAATTACCTGGATTGGCGGTGCGATGATACCGGTAGTACACTGTATTAAACATGGCTGTGTACACCCTTTTGCTAGGTAGTGAGCCTGATCAACTCACTATCGCGCAGTTTGTGTGTGCATAATCATGGTTATCACAGGGTACCCATGTGTCTGAACACTAAGTGTGGAATAGTGAATTGTTACTTGAATATACGGTGAATTATTAACATTGTTCCAGTGAATTATCAGCGAAGTTTATATGCTTATATTTGATGTGAAAGCTTTGTGATATTTTAAGTCATGGATGATGATAAGCTATCTCTAGATAATGACAGTGTTCCATATCTATCTTGTGAATTATGACCTCTTGTATACTGTGAATGTAGTATATAACTGGGTAGTAGAAACTGTTAATCTTTACTAACTCTGTTATATTACTTACTTGCATTAAGGGTTAATCTGTTTGAGTAGCAAAACCTGACTATTCACTTAGGCATAGGTCACTTAAGTAGATCCAGTTATTGCCTTAGAAAGTAGAGTTGGAGCTAATTAAGGTTTAAACACGGGGGTCTACAGTCTTACAAATCTCATAGTGGTAAATTAGCACTGGACACCATTAGTGAAAAAAAAAAGAAGCTGTGAAACAAGGTAGTGATGTGTGAGAAGAGAAAACTTGACCCCTACGCCTCTACCATTCGTGCGAGTGATACTTATAGTCATAGCTCTTATGTATTTACTTGCTTTGTGTGATTTGGACTATTTGGACTTGCATATAGTACATTGTCTTTGATCATCGGTTTTATGTGATGACTGTTTAACTTGCCAGTTTAGATTTTTCACATTATAGTGTAAGAAACCTTGCTGCTAAAAATGGGATTTCATCTTATGTTGTTATTGATTGACCTATATATGCTTCCTTCATGATTGTTATTTTGACTGCGAAAAAAAAAATGATTTTGACTTTTGTGTGGTAAGAATCGTTAGTCCTTCCTTGTATTAGATTCCCATGAATTAAACATACATAATTTTCATGACGCACATCAGTTGGTTATCATGTTAGCTCATAAAGTGTTGGCATGTTTCATGTTTTGTTAGATTGGTATTTTAAAGAAATGAAGGTATAGTGTGGAAATTTTGATCAATTTAACCGTATTTCAGTTTAGTGAGTCCTTGTGAAATTAATTAAGTGCGAAAAACTTTTGGTATCTCTAAATCTATAGTTTCCCAATCCAAGATTTTATGTCTAACATGTGCAAGGAATTTTAGTAGTACTTCTCTATAACATAAGGAACGTGGTCTTGACTTTTGTGGTAGAAGTTAAATGATTTAGATGATAAGTACTTATTTATGTAACGAGTTTGTGGCTGTTATACAAGATGAGATTGCCTATTATATAACCTTACAATAAATAATATTGTGTCATGCATGTTGAGGACTTTGTAGTATCAGTCTGTTCTTTTATAAATTTTTAGTTGGTTTTGGGTAATTTAAATTTTGTATGAATATGCCTCCAAGTGTTTCAAATTCTGTTTTAAGATTGTCAAACGTTATGTTTAAAACTGTTACTGCAAAATTCGATTTTTGTTCACTAATACAAAACACTTTCAAGAGATTTTACAAAGCATGTCTTACCATAGTGTTAGAAACCTCTTAATATGTCTAAACTTGTTCCGCAGAAGAATGTTTACCTTTACTTGAATTTACTGTCCTCAAGGTGAATTTTTTTACATGCGAAATATTGTCTGAATTTACGAATTCAAACTAAACCTTGTGGCCTAATTAATTGAAGGTGCTAATCAATGCATGTTTCATATCACATACTATGCATGACATTTTAACCATTTTCAATGAGTTTTACTAATTATGTCCAAACTTGCAACATCTGAGTATTTCATACACTTGCATGTAACCCAAACCTCATATACGTACCCATAAGTTCCATTGATTGTAGCCATCATGTCTTGGCGCATTAGGTACATAAGCATGCAAGATTCTCATATAAATCACTTTTACTTTTGTCATCATTTATTGGGAACTGTGGATTATTTTTATGCGCCACTAGAGTCGGTATTAACTAGATACTATCATATTATAGTTCGAATTTAAGCGAGTAAACTGGTTTTGTTTAGCTACTGCTTAATTGATATAATATTCAATCTGTGACTTGACTATGTTGCGGTGAATTCCATGCTTAAAAGTTTGATATTCATTTTGAAATTACTTAAAAGACATCGTGAAATATCACTATTATTTTTGAAAGGTTTCCTTTTGATATATATATATATGAAGTTGCACGTATAGATGTTATAAATCATTTGTTCGAGAAAAATTTGAATACGGTGTTGTTCATGCATTAGGTCTAATTCCATGAAATACTATCTATCCCTTGAATGTCAGATTTAAATTTAACTAGGAATTTTGCGTGTAATTACTGTGAACCTGATTTATGAAAGCTTGGTCTGTTTTGGTCTAAATTTCTAAAGGATTATAAAAAATTTAGGATTCTGTCTATAATATTCCTAGGTGAGATGACTAATGTAGAAATCTGAATATTAAGCCTAGGTGTGAACTGGACTCTTATTATTGATAAGTAACAGGTAGGAGGTGAGGGCACTCTTAAGAAATTGTAGCATATGTATTACAAAGATGAAATCTTTAAAATGGGAGGTCTTGGTTAGTTGGCTATATAGTTGCGCAGTTAATAGGAGATAACATTACTTCGTTTTACTGAACTCATAAGAACTTTTAGTTTGGACCACTGATTTGTTAAATGTACCTTATGTGAAAATGTTTTACTTCATGTGTTGCAATTTTAAATCGGGTGAATAAATTTTGTTCACGTATGCCGCACTAAATTTTTTTTAAGTCATTAAATGGAAGATGTTTTGTCAATGGATTTGTTAGTTGACTATTATTTGTGACCTAGAACTTTGAGTTGTAGTGTTTTTAGCTGGAGTTATTAGTCTGGTAAGATTTTTGTTCATTCCATTCTACTGGTGTGTTACCTTATTTGTTGATGCTTAAGCAGAACTTAGGGAATTGTTTGTAACATGATTTTATTATCCTTCCAAAATTGTGTCCCACCTATATTATTCAATGATCAGGCAAAGTATAAGTCTTGAGGTGTCTTATGAATTTTATAAATGGCTGTCTAAATGTATTGAACTGTATGGTGTGGTGTAATGGTGATACGCGTTAGACTTTGGCAGTTTTTGGAATGGTAAGGCGAAGTTTGGGGACAAACTTCAAAACAAGTTGGGGAGAGTGTAACATCCCGTCTAATTAAGAACCTATTAAAATTGCAATTAGCAATAGGGTAGAATACGTATATGCGGATTATATATATATATATATGTTTGCTCTAGAACGGAATTCAAATTTTATTTAGGGATTTATTGGTATTACCATGGAAGTTAAGTACTTATTCTATGCATGTGAAATTTTAGTTATAGGAATAATGTAATTATAACATATAGGAAGCATAGTGTTATTTAGAATTATATGAGTACTCATTTAAAAGTATGCCATTAATTTTAAGTAAGGAGTAAACCCTTAGTAAATAATTAGAGGAGCATAAAAGTTAGAAGAGTTGGATTAATTCCTAAATAAGAAAACAATTGGACTTGTATGAACCCATTTATTTTGGACTTGGGCCCTAGAACCCATGACCTTAAGCAACCCAAAATTCCCTTCATCTTAACCCTTCCCCCTTGCATTTTTGGCTGCACACAGCTCCTACATTGTGTGTTTAATTGTCCAAATAAAACTCAGCCTGCATGTGCGCAGCCTACTGCCACATTGTACAACCGTGGGACCCTTGAGTGTGTTTCCTTCCATATGTATCCACTCTAGGCACTCCTTCACATGGCATCCTTATCTCTTCATGCGCATGGTGCATAGGGAAGAGGGATCTTTGTTGCTTGCACCCTTGTACAAAGCGCTGCCTCCTTGCAGCATGTGAAAGAAAAGGAGGTTCTGCATGTTTGACTAAGCTTCTCTCACCTATCACCATCAAAGCCTCCAACCTTGTGCGCATGAGTAGTCCTTGGTTGATGTCCTTTTGCTTTGCTTATCACGCCTCCTTGCAGCATGTGAAAGGAAAAAGTTGCTGCATGTTTGATCCATCACCATCAAAGCTTTCCAACCTTGTGCGCATAGGGCATTGTGAGAAGAAAAGGTTCTGCATAGTTGATCAAAGCCATCCTCATCCATCACCATCAAACCACTCCAGCCCTTTGTGCGCATAACAAATCTTGACATTTTGCAGACACTTTGGTTTAAGCTCTGATTTGCTTTTGCAGCTCACTTATCACACTTGCACCTAATTCATGTCACATGCTTGTCCCTTGTGCAGCGCTGAAATGGACAGTAAGCAGGCTGGTAGCTTGTGTCATTAGGAGACTTTAAGCAGCCTTGTCATCATGCAGCCTAGGGAGGGTGAGAGGACAGATCTGCATGATAGGGAATAGGCAGAAACCTCTTAGCCTTTCCCTTCCTTGTGCGTCTGAACAAGTGGGATCTCTGATCACTTGGGAAGAGGAACCTTGTGCATTCATTCTAAACATACAACCATTGAGTTGACCAAAGCTCCTCATCCTCTGATCTCGACTTGGACAGCCCTCACACTGATCTAACAGGCACAGAATTCTGATACCTTGCAGCCTCAGATCATGTCCTTGTTTGCCAACCGATTCAGCCATCATTTCCCTAGTACCATGCGTTGTCTTGGGCAGAAGTAAGGGGCAGATGTTTGTCACTTTTGATGACTTAGCTTAGCATTATTTTACATGCACCCAATGAGGCATTGTGATCGGTCTGCATTGAGCAGAAAACTTCCCCAACCTCTTCCCTTTTGCGTGCTCCAAGGAGAGGAGACTCAAGCTCCTCTTCTGACTTGTGTTAGTCTTTATAACCAGCCTTCATGTTCCCTTCTCTTCCATTCCTTTGCGCTGGATGAATAGGCATTATAGGTTAAAATTAACTTGCCAAAACAGAAACCAACCCTTTTCCTCACTCCCTAACCGTAAGTGTTTATGAAGAAGTCTAGAGGGAAGTTGTATCCCCTTTTTCCCGGAACTATGGACATCATTGAGAGAAACCAACAACTCCATACACACTCTTATCCTTCCTTGACCGTGAGCAGTCTTAGAAGGGACCTTAAGGAAACTCTAGTCATCCTCCTTATTTCTCAGCCTTGAACTCATGAGCAAGGCATAAGACACCTAACCTCATCTCCCCTTTTTCCTTGTTGGCCGAGATCACCTTACAAGAAGGTGCAACATTCATTTCCTCCTCATTCCTAAACACCTCGTCCAACCTTCATGGAAACATCTTTCTGTTTTGATGTGGTTATAGACCAAAACCTTGAGTCATAAGAGGAACCTCCATATGCTGCACGATTCAATCTTGATTCTCATCTTTCACTCATTCTCTCTGTACACTCGGTCATCACCTAGGAGGGCTGGACTTGTTTTAGTGGAGCACAGTTAGTGGAGGTGCTGCACTTGTCACTAACGTGAACCTTGTGGGCTTACAAGAGGTAATCCTAGTTCGAACCCTTACCTCCTCCATCCATTGTTTCGGTTGGTAATTGCATATAATGGACCGTTTTCTTTCGCCACTGTCCATCCATTAATTCTGTTTTTTAAAACAACATTAGTGGTTGATGTATGCAAGCTAAAATTATGTTATATGAGCATAGTATATGGCTCACTTGGAACTTTGAGACAGCTTGTATTTTTAGCACACCATGAAGTGTAAGGTTGGAAATGTGAATAAAAGTCATGAACCTAGTGCATGCTAGCCCCTAAACCCGATTTGTTAGTATGGAAATAGTGTCTTTGTGAATATGGTGGACTGTTTTGTGGGACTGCATCATACTCCTAGCTCTACATGCATCAAACTAATTTACAGCATGCTTATTAGTCCATCCTAGCGCACCATATATAGTTTAGATGAGAATGAGAATTGAAATCTTTAATCTTTTTGTTAACCGATTCTGCCTTGGTTAGAACCTTGGAATTTGATTGTATTTAATCATTGGTAACTCTTTTATAAGGCAGAATATTGTTAGGAATGAAAGCTTGAAAACCGTATATGTATGCATGTGGGAACCTAGGGAAAAATGTAGATTTTGTTGCTGTATAAATTCATTTAAGATGAGATGAAGTCAGAATATTATTTCCTTAAGAGGAGCCTTAAAAACCGAACCCTCTTATGATGAAAACAGTGGAAAAAAAATGGTAGTTCAAGCAAGGGATGATATTATTCTAAGGGCAGTATATATATTTTGGCACTAAAAACACTTCAATTCGATGAAGATACCTGAAATAGAAGTCTAGGACTTGTTGGTAAAGTATTGGAATAGCATGAAATAAATTCTGATTGCATATGTATATGTATCTATTTGATTAGGTGCACAAGATCCTAGCTCTTTGGAATGTTTGATTGATATGTGGATTGATGATGTTTGACAAAGAATGTTAAAGACACGAGGTAAGTGTCAGGCGATATTACCTAATGTGACTATTGACTACTGGTATAAAATTGTGATATGATGCTCCATATTCCGTAAAAGTATTATGTTCCATTATGATGAAAGGAAACTGCCAAAAATGTGCCGTGATGGCTATATGATTATGAGGTAAAGACGTTATGTGGCAGCATAACGCATATGAAAAGTATATGTGCCGTGATGGCTATATGAAAGGTATATAAGCATGCATCTTACATCATACCGCATTTTTACGCTTTGTGTGTGAAAGCATAGCATGTCATGCATGTAACATGATCATATAGGACTTGTTTTTAGAATAGTTATGTACAGGACCATGTGTTTGAGCAAGCATCATATAGGCATCCCCAAGGTACTGGGGTATGGGACACTTGGCATCAGTCCGCATAGGCCCACAGTTGGAATCCACATGGAGCTCAGGTGCCAAGGGTATATTTGATTCCACTGTGAAGTGCGCGCACGACGGTGCTAAAAGCGCAAAGGAAAGGCGTTATATACGCAATATACGCAATATATGAATATGATGAAAAGGAAAGGCGTTATATGCGCTATATATACGAATATGATGAAAAGGAAAGGCGTTATATGCGCTATATATATGAATATGATGAAAAGGAAAAAGGAAAATGAACAAGGATATGTTGAAGTGACTGTTTATGATTTTGTGCCTAGTTAATACTGTTATATTACTGGTTTTGTTGCCACACTACTGGGATTATTCTCACCCCTTTGGGGCTGCTATTTTCCAAAATGGCAGGAGGACGTAAAAGCACTTGAAGAAGTGAAGTTTGCTGTTGCTTGCTGATGCATGGACTTTTGCTGTTACTGTTTGAATGTTGGATGACTGTACTGCTTTATATTTTGGTACTCTTGGATGACTGTAGACTTTATCATCTCTATTTTACCCTGAACCTTTATGAACAGCGGCTGTTTTGGAAAAATCAGAAAAACGTTTTGCAAAGAGAATTTTTAACTAAGTGCTGAATTTTTACCAGTTTTACAACCACTTTACGTGTCATGTTTCAAGGGGCAAACGAACTCCGATTTACTATTATTTTATATGCACGCGAAGCCCCAGGAATGTACTTTCAAACTGTGCAGGTTTCATCTCTATACGAAATCTGTACAAATTGTTATAAGCTTCGCCCTACAGCCTGTTCCAGAAAACGGACAGAATTCACAAGCGTTTTACGTGTCCTGTTCCGTGGGGCTATTCACCTCCGAATCGCGCATAATTTATATGTACGCGATGCCCCGGATGCCTAGTTTTACAGAAGCTTGGAATATTTTTTATCGCAAGCATTTTC
Organism: Gastrolobium villosum; assembly: GCA_032173675.1. Lineage (NCBI taxonomy): Eukaryota > Viridiplantae > Streptophyta > Magnoliopsida > Fabales > Fabaceae > Gastrolobium > Gastrolobium villosum. Next base: position 8,739 of record JAVKPL010012705.1, read on the forward strand.
GATTTTATACAGATTTTATAAGACAGCAAGGTTTTCTGAAAAGCGTAGAAAATACAGCAAAGGGTTTCCTCAACAAAATTTTCTATGTTCGATAAACGATCTCATCTTTCTCAAATTATTTTTCTGAGCATCAAACCTGGAAAATTTTTTTAGTCTCCAATTTAAATGTTATCTGATAAAGTTTATTTTAAATGAATTTCATACCGCTGCAACTCTAATACGATTTAGCAAACAACCCTCTTGGATGCATACAAGAGTGGGTGTTACAATAGGCTTCAAAAATTCATTAAAAATCAATACTTCCATGAAATCCAATGAAATTTGGAGGGGGTGTTGGATATATTTAAGCGTGGTTGCTTACAAAAAACAAGATCAAAATTCCATGCCTGACTATGATTTTTCATTTTTTTCATGCATGTAAGCCTATTATAAGCTCCAAAAATTCATTAAAAATCAATCCCTCCACGAAATCCAATGAAACTTGGCGTTGGATATATGTAACCGTGGATGCTTGTAAAAAATCAAATCAAAACTCCATGTCTGAGTACGATTTTCCATTTTTTTCATGTATGTAAGCCTATTATACTTAAGCGTGGATGCTTATAAAAAATCAGATCAAAATTCCTTGACTGGTACGATTTTCCATTTTTTCATGCTTGTAAGCCTATTATAAGCTCCAAAAACTCATTAAAAATCAATCCTTCCTTGAAATCCAATGAAACTTGTAGGGTGTGTTGGATATATTTCAGCGTAGATGTTTGCAAAAAACCAGATCAAAATTCCGTGACTGGTTACGATTTTCCATTTTTTTCATGCATGTAAGCCTATTATAGGCTCCAAAAATTCATTAAAAATCAATCCTTCCTTGAAATCCAATGAAAATTGGAGGGGGTGTTGGATATATTTAAGCATGGATGCTTGCAAAAAACCAAATCAAAATTCCATGCCTGGGTATAATTTTCCATTTATTCATGCATGTAAGCCTATTATAGGCTCCAAAAATTCATTAAAAATCAATCTTTCCATGAAATCCAATGAAACTTGGAGGGGGTGTTGGATATATTTAATTGTGGATGCTTGCAAAAAACTAGGTCAAAATTCGAGGCCTGGATACGATTTTCCGTTTTTTTCATGCATGTAAGCCTATTATAGGCTCCAAAAATTCATTAAAAATAAATCCTTCCATGAAATCCAATGAAACTTGGAGGAGGTGTTGGATATTTTTGAGCATGAATACTTGCAGAAAACCAGATCAAAATTCCATGTCTGGGTACAATTTTCCATTTTTTCATGCATGTAAGCTTATTATAGGCTCCAAAAATTCATTAAAAATCAATCCTTGCAAGAAATCCAATGAAACTTGGAGGGGGTGTTGGATATATTCAAGCGTGGATTCTTGCAAAAAACCAGATCAAAATTCCATGTTTGGGTATGATTTTCCATTTTTTCATGCATGTAGGCTCCAAAAACTTATTAAAAATCAATCCTTCCAGGCCAAGTGTTCTTTGATGGCCAAGTGTTCTTTGATGGCCAAGAATCCCGCCTCACACTCTGGAGTCCAGTTAAAATATGACTGTTTGCGTAACAGTTTGAACTTTGGCAGAGATTTTTGAGCTGATGCAGTAAGGAATTTGGTTAAAGCAGTGATTCTTCTTGTCAATTGTTGTAGTTCCTTTACGTTTCGCGGGCTAGTCATATTTAGTATGGCTTCGCATTATCAGAATTAGCTTCTATTCCGCGATGTGTGAGCATGAATCCTAAGATTTTTAAGCAGGCACGCCAAATGCGCATTTGGCAGGATTAAGCTGCAACCTGTATTTGCGCAGTTGCTGAAACACCTGTTCTGAATCTTGAGGATGTTGTGAAGTAGTCATATCATATCATCGATGTATACTTCAAGCATCTGTCCAATTTTTCGATTGAAAACTTTGTTCATCATGCGTTGATAAGTGGCCTCAGCATTCTTGAGACCAAACGACATCATGTTATAGCAATAGGTAGCTTTTTCAGTGATAAAGGCTGTGGCTTCCTCATCTGGTGTGAACATCGGAATCTGATTGTATCCTGAATATGCATCAATGAAGGATAGGATATGGTATCCTGCAGAATTATCAACCAGTTTATTGATGGTAGGAAGTGGATAAAAGTCTTTTGGACAATATTTGTTGAGGTATGTGTAATCAGTACACATGCGCCACTTTCCGTTGGGTTTTTTGACTAGTACGACATTGGAAACCCAAGTAGAGTATGTGATTTCTCTGATTATTCCTGCCTCAAGCAATTTTGCTACTTCAGATTCAACCGCATGTTGTTTCTCTGGAGAGATTTTGCGTTTTTTCTGCGCGATAGGTTTTGCTTTGGGATCCAGGGTTAAATGATGACATATTATTTCTGGGTCTATCCCTGGCATGTTGGCGGCTGTCCAAGCAAAAAGGTCTTTCTTATTTTGCAATACTGATATCAACGCACTTTTCTCAGCTTTTGGGAGGTTTCGTCCAATTTTGGTGGTGTTCTCCGGGTGGGGACCTATTTGGAGATTTTCCAACTCCCCATTTGGTTGAGGACGAGTATCACGCGGATCATCGCGCATGTCGAGATCAGTCATATTTACTAATGCTTTGCCTTTATCATCAGGTTGTACAAGAGTTTTGGCTTTTAGACTCGTGTTATAACAGTTGCGCGTTGTTTTCTGGTTGCCTCTGATAGCAACCACCGTGCCTGACTTATCGCGGAATTTCATTAGAAGGTGAGGCATAGAAATGATTGCCTTTAATGCGGCAATGGTGGGTCTTCCTAGAATGATGTTATATGCAGATGCATACTCAATGACATAAAATTTGACTTTAATAGTTCGAGCTAAAGGCATATTTTCAAAAGTGACCCACATCTCAATGGTGCCTTTAGGCTATACGCATTCTCCGGCGAAGCGAATTAGGTCCGAGCATCCTTGGAGGAGATGTTCCTCTGGGATGTGCATCGCGCAAAAAGCATCCCAGAATATAATATCAACTGAACTGCCATTATCAATCATAATCCGTTTTACCTGGAGATTAGGCATGCATGCTGAGATTACTAGTGGATCATCATGGTCTAGTATGATGTTTCCATAGTCATCATCGTCAAAACTTATAGCCTGTCTTTGATCGTGAGAGGTTGATGGACGTGCATGATTGCATACCGTCATGACTGACTTCAGATGCTTTTTTCGTTGAGATTTGGTTGCACCTCATCCCGCTGATCCACCAGCTATAGTGGCTACAACACCTACCGCGTTATTGGGCAAGCCATCACGCTATTGCTGCAAAAGCGCGGCTTGTCGTCTACTACACAGTGAAGTTTCCTGACGTCTATCAGTTTCAGTTGCCCTTTCATTTCGTCGATCATTGTTATGGGATGGTTTATAGTTTCTCCTGGAATGCCCCCTTGCTCATTAGGGCTAGGGTCATGACCTGGGCTTCTATCGCGCCTTCTTTGCGCCTTATATTCTCTACAACTGGAAATGAATTCCTGAAGTTTTCCTTCTCTAATGAGTGCCTCAATGGTATTTTTGAGCTCGACACATTCATCTGTTGTATGACCTTTGTCGTTGTGAAATTCGCAAAATTTGGTCTCGTCGCGCTGCACTCCTTTTAGCATAGGAGGGGGTCTGTTAACTTTTACATACCCCGTTTGGAAGACTTCCTTCAAAATCCGTTGTTGGGATGTATTCAGGGGGGGTATAATTGTCATATCTTCCCCACATTTTCTTTTCGCAGAATTTTCGTTGAAAATTCTTCTGGACATTTCTTTCAAAGGTGTCAGTGTCAGCCCTGGCACTACAAGAAAAAATGTATACTGTGACGGAATATCTGAGGCGGTCTCAAGAGAACGGCCTCTAAATTATTTTCACAGGCGGTTGTAGAGGCATTTTAGTAAACCGACTTAAAATAAGGATATTACTCAGGCGGTTTCTTTGTAACCGCATGCATTTGTTGAACAAGGAGGCGGTCTTGTAGGCGTTTGTAAAATTAGCCTGAAATTTATGTAATACACAGGCGGTTAGTCAAACCGCCTCGATATGAAGAATCGGAAAAAACAAAAAAAGTTGGGTAAGAGGAATCGAACCTGCACCATCCTCATTGAGGGTCTTCTTGAAACCACTAATCCAACTAGAAATTGTAAACAAGTAATGCAATATTTATGTCTTATTTAACAAGTTTTTCTTTCATTTTCATTAGGCGCGCTTGATTCCCTCCTTGTGAAAAAATAAGAGTAACTTTTTTTATCTTTCCTTTCAGATTCATTAGGGTTTAGGTCATTTCTCTTGAAATTGAAAGCTCCATTTTTTACCGTTTGTAAATTTCTCTCTGTGCTCACCGGTGGTGAAGGACGTTCTCACCGGTTGCTGGTGGTGTTCCCACGGTTGCTCTCAAAGGCGTTCTCACGGTTGCTCGAAGAGTTGCTGTTGTCGACAACAATCAGTTGAACTACTCAGGTGCAGGTTCTTTCCTTTTTCTTTCGAAGTCTTCTACATTTTCTTTCCTTTTTTTTCCTTTTTCTCTGCAGTCATAAACTTCTTTTGCATGTTCGATTTTATTCCTTTTGTTTTCCACAAGCCCTTTTGTTTTCATATTGCTATTTCCCTGTGTTGTTTTGTTTGAGTACCCCCTTTTTAATTTTTCTTATTTGTTTTCGGGTTTGAGGTTCGAGCCATGGTTTTATTTGAGTTCTCAGTATTTATGAACTGGGGAAATGAAAAAGCAAGCATGGAGGTGTTGTATTTTTTGCCTATTCATGTTGCATTTTTCTGTCAATTGATGTTTTTTCCTATGTTTGTTTCTGTGCGCCGTTTGCTCATTGTTTTTATCAACAATAAAATAGTACCCCTTATTCAGTTCTTGAGTGGTTCCTTTGTATTTATGTGGGATATAAATGAAAATATACTCTTTTACTGTATATACTCTTTTACGGCATGACTTCGTAGTTGGTACTTGAAAATTACATAACCATCCTGTTAAAGTGTCAACTGAACCCAAACAAATGCAAGCTCTAGTCGACCATTTTTGGTCCTTGTCAAGACATCACTGTGAAGAGTTAGATGGCTCTCTTTTTCATGGTCTTCAATATCTAGAAAAACTTGATTGAGATCAGGTTCATATCCCTCCGACTTCAACTTAGACACAACCTCCTCTAACTTGGACAGAACGTCTTGGTTGTACCCCACATCCATGGCCTTCGATCCCCACCAAGTTTTGTCCATCCCATTATTCAGTTTTTCTACAGTATCTGTTTGTTCAATGGGGTATGTCAATTTAAATTCCCGCTAACTTGGGAGGGTATTTTGTTCCTACCCAAGTTATTAGGAGTGATCCAGTACTTGCATGTCATGAGATTATAGATTCAAACCTAATAATATTATTGTATTATAAAAAAAATAGTAGAATAATGATTAGCTCTCCTTAGGTGCAATTTGTGAAAGAGTTCTGAATGATAGATAAGGAACGGAGAACAGGGAATAGACAAGGAATGAACTTCGCATGTTAGCGTAATATATTTAGTTCCCCATGTTTGGGGAGGTAGTGCAGAAGTTCTTGAACCATGGACTAGGAATTCAAATGGGGCTTAAGTAAAAAAAAGAGAGCTTTTATTGGTACACTTGTAGATCAGATTAAAACTCACATGTAAACAAGTGCTTGATATTTTACATTCAGAACATACCATTATATAATAGTAGCATGTCCGATGCTATTCATTGAGATGCAAGGAAGTAAGGAACTTTTGGCTAAACCCCTGGATGCTCATGGTCCTTCAACTGAATATTCCTGCATGTCATATTCCAATTTTAATAGTTTTCATGTGAACTTACTTTATGATTTGTTACTGGCAATAATTTTGATTAGGTTCAGTGTACACACATCCCAAGCTTTTGCCAACACACACAGATTTAACAATTGTGTCAAGAGTCTCATTAGTATTAAAGAAATAATCTTATCATATACAATTCCAACATTAAAAAATATAAACAATCTATGCTCATGACTTGCGAAGTTAGAAAAAGACAAAAAGGCTACTGGGATCATAGAATCTATAATGAATTTGTGCTTCCATTGCTTGCTCTCTTCTAAATCAAAAAGCTTCCAAAGCAGCACCAAGTGCAAATATATCATAATCTTCGGTGCTGCACCAGTCATGGTGATCATGGCCATGTTTGCATCCACACTCATTCCACTTGTTCAACCTCCTCCTATTCTCTGCAGCTGAAGCCACTTGTATTTTAATCTCCACTTGTACTTCTGGTGCTCTTAACATATCATCTTCACAACCACTACCACTCACCAAATCTATCTTAACCCACTTCTTGAGCTCCATGTTCGGTGATTCAAGAATTTCCTTCCATGGAATCTCACCCTTCCCCACGAGGTGTGACCCTAAAATCTTCCTCAACACTTGTGGGGCTGTGTTGCTTTGCCTTAGCTCCAACACCAGAGTTTCTAGTTCAAGGGCATCCAAGAATTCTTGGGGACATGAACAATCTAGACTGAAAGACTCGTTCCAAAAGGGAACAGATTTGGATGAAACCTTTTTGCTGTTGAGTTGAATTCTTTTGTTGTTTCCTGCTGGAAGATACAACCTCGCAAATAGGTTTTTCGTTGACTTGATGAACTCAACGTTTTGGGCTTGTATTATTCCAAGCTCACAGTTGAAGGAAGGAAGTTAGATCCATCAAAAAATGGAGGGTATATCTTGTTATGTGTTTTAGCTAAAAAGAAGAGAAAGGGAAGCAAAGTGTAAGAGGTTTGTTTGAGTTTGATTTGTTGTTCTGAGTTTAATTTGGACATGGACTGCCATAATTTATATACTACATGATTGTATTTTTTATATATTGGAAAAAGAAGTTGGAAATGCTTTCTAGGAATCTGCTCTTATCCTAACACATTTAGATAGTATTAATTATATAGTTTTATAACTGGCTAGTATCTTAGTTTGTGATTTTGTGAATATTATAAGGCCAACTTAGATCTTAAATCATTCACATGAGATTGTGCTGAGGAGTATTATATAATTTATAACTGGCCAGTGTCAACTTGTGGTTTGTGAATATTCTATGCGCAAACTTTGATCTTAAATCATGCACAGAAGATTGTGCACTTGTGCTGAAGATTATTTCCTATTTAACAAAGCCCCTTTCAGAATCTTGAAAGGCTAGATTTGCGATATGGCTCTTACAAGTTGCAAGGGTATTGCGTTACAATTCAACTGAGTCATGTTGCAATACCACAATAACACGTTGGTGTTAGATGTTTCTAAGTTTTTTCTTTCTTTCCCTTTCTATCAAAGAAATTTTTTGTTTTAGAAATCTGCCGTCTTCCTAAAAAATCCCTCATTTCTCTCTTTCAGTATTTCTGTTCTTTTCCTTTTTTGCACTACCTTTCCCTTTTGAAAACTTCCCAACCAACCTAAAAGAAAGCCCCTTTTAACAATCAAAGTCTTTGATATTTATAGAGTCAAGGGCTGAGTTTTATTTATTTATTTTCTTTCGCTTCCTAAACACGGTTCCCCTGCTTTCTTATCCTCTACTTGCCTTATTTTCAGAGTGAATGGATAAGTCTTGGATTACAAAACCGCGAAATTCAATTGAGTATGGTGAAGGAGTCAGGATATTTATTGATTTTGCTTTTCAACATAGTGCAATTGAAGGAAAAATCTTATGCCCTTGCTCGCCTTGTGGTTTTATAAAGTGGTTGTCAAAAGAGACAGTGTATGATCATTTGTTGTGCAAGAAATTCCCTGAAGGATACACATTTTGGTTCTATCATGGAGAGTCAAATGAGGGGTCAACTAGTAATGTTGCTAGCCGAGCTGAGTCACAGGGTGCAGGAGACCAGAATGTTGATGTAGATCCAATGTTGGACATGATCAATGATGCATTTGGCATAAATAGGCAACGTGACAGTGACATACAATTTGGGTCGGATGAAAACATTGCCCAAGGGGGGGGAACAAATTATGAAGAAGTAAATCGAGACAAGGAATTTTTTGAATTAGCAAGAGAAGGGGAACAACCATTATATGAAGGGTGTCATAAATATTCAAAGCTTTCCTTTATTGTGAAGTTGTATCATATTAAGTGCTTATGTAAGATGACTGACAAGTCCATGACTATGATATTAGAGCTTTTGCATGATGCATTTGAACATGCCAAGATTCCATCTTCATTCTATGAGGCAAAGAAGACTATCACCAAGTTAGGATTGGACTACCAGAAGATAGATGCTTGTCCAAAAAATTGTATGTTGTTTTGGGGAGCAGAAGATGAAGATAGACAAATTTGCAAGGTTTGTAATGCATCTAGATGGAAACCACCTGTTAAAGAAGGTGACCGTACATGTTCTCAACAAGGAAGAAAGAAGCGTAATGTGGCTGCAAAAGTTGTTCGATACTTTCCCCTTAAACCACGCTTGCAAAGATTATTTTTATCAACGAAGACTGCCGAAGATATGAGATGGCATGCAATGCATGGTAACAATGATGGCTTAATGAGACATCCTAGATGAACAAGGAAGGGTTAACGAGGAAAGATTGCGCATTAGAGATGTTTTGGTACTTGCAGATAAAAAGTTTGTGATGGTGCCATGGAGTGAAGATAAGCAGCCTGTTTCTGATGCTGCTGCATTGTTGAATGGCTTTTTAGGACATCTTGCATGTAACACTAATATGTTCCCAATATGTTACGATAGGTGGCCTAATGTACCGCCATTGTATAAGAAGAATGCTTGGGAGAAGACCATAAAGGTATAAATGCTCTTTCAATTTCATTTACTAAGGTTAAATTATTGTGAATTGATTTTTTATATTATCCATATTGTAGAAAAAGTTTAATGTTTTTATGGATTACCACTACGAATACTGTATGGGAAGTATGGGAAAGAAATGGAAGGATAATAGATGGAGGCTGTGCAATTATTATTATCATAAAGATCGAAGTTATGAGCAAAATCTTGAGAATTATCCTGATGGTCTGACCAGAGAACAATGGGCTGGTTTTTTACAATATAAGTTAAGTGATAAAGCCAAGGTAATGACATAAGCATGCCTGTATTTTCTTAATTTGGTTTACTTCACCTCATTTTAAATAAGCCTTGTTGGACAATGCAGAAATATAGTGAGATAAATACTAGAAATAGAGCAAAGCAGACCATTATGCATACACTTGGATCAAAAAGCTATGCAAGGACAAAATACGACCTGGTATTTATGTTAATTACAACTTTTTTTTATATATTTCAGATTTATGAATTGAACTAACATTTACTATACTGACATTGCTTTAGGAACAAAAACATGGACGCACATTTAGTAGGGGGGAGATGTGGACCATTGGGCATACGAAAAGGGATGGCAATTTTATTTGTGAAGAAGCTAGAGAAAAGAATGTATGTATTTTGTTGGTGAATTAGGAAGCTATAGTAAATTTGTTAAATTAAATTTTTTTATGTTTTATTGTAGGACCAATTACAAGTGGAGATAGATGAGACAAGTTCTGAAGATGATGCATTTGAGACAGTGTTTGGGAAGGAGCACCCGGGGCGAGTTAGAGGAATGGGGTATGGAGTGGTTATAACTCAAATGCGTAAGCGCCGTAGAAGTTCTGCATCTTCTTCTTCTTCTGGTGGTCCTTCGCAAGCAGAATATGATGCCATGAAACAGGAACTTGACACTTTAAAAGGAAAAATGGGAGAACTTGATTCCTTGAAAGCACAAATGGCTTCTGTTATGCAACATTTGAATGCTCAACAGCCTTCTCATATTTCCTTAAATGAGGTAAATCTTGAGTTGTAAAATAATAAATACTTTGGAATTAGAGTTGGTTCAATTTGTGTTGGATATGCATGGACTAAATTTTTTTGAAGACTGGATATTTAGCATATATATTTGTTTCATATATATGTTCTGTAGTTCTGACTGGTATTGTTGATGATATAGTAGTATAAAATGCTATTATTTAAATTCTGCCATTGTTGTTGATGATATATGTTCTGCAGTGCTAACTGGTTGTGGGTGCTTTTATTGTGTGGTTAACAAGTCATTTATGTTTCATGGTTAACTTGTTTGTGTTCTCTATTCTTTCTATGATTGTGTTTGGCTTGGTTGAAAAAGTGAGAAGAGATTATGCATATCTTCTCTATGCTGCAATTTTTTTTTTTCAAATTTTCTATAAATTTTTTCTCATTTTCTTCTCTTCTTTAAGTGGCAAACCAAAGCTCCTTATCATGGTTAACTTGTTTGTGTTCTCTATTCTTTCTATGATTATGTCTAGCTTGGTTGAAAAAGTGAGAAGAGATTATGCATTTCTTCTCTGTGCTGCAATTTTTTTTTTCAAATTCTCTATTCTGCGTTCTGTCATCAAAAGAAAAAGTTAAAATTTTTCGTTGGCAGCATCAATCCTCTAATTGTCCTTGGCAGCATCAATCCTCTATTTGTCGTTTGCAGCACGATGGAAGTGGATTAAAGTTAGGGATGTAAAATAAATACACTTAGAGTAAATTATTGTTCTTCTTGGTAGCTTTCTTTATTGTTACTTTGTTAAATTCATTGACACATAAATCAGCTTTATCATGGACACTTATAGTGATTTTTCTCCCAATGTATCAGGTAGCAGATTTGGGCTCTCCAGGGGTTAGAAGATCATCTCATGCAAGTTATGACCCAAATTGTGAAGGAATAAACTCATCCCCTCAAATTCCACCACCATAAAGTTGAATATTTGATGTAGTCATTGATGTTGGATACTGATGTTTTTTTTCTTTTTTGGTAAGCGGATATTGTTGTTGCTTTTTTGTCATTATCATGTGGGGTTTGTTGAAGGATTTTACATAACAGTTGCAACACTTTGTATGGTTGTTAAACATTTTGTTGTATGTTTTTGGTTAATGTATGCAATTATTCGCTTTTAATCTTGTGATGAATGTATATATATAATGCTTTTAATTCAAGGATGTTAAAATTATTTGTTCAAATGCAACAATTAAAATAAAACAGATTACATGAACTGGCTTTTGTAGGAACGTACATTAATACAATTACAATAAATATATAAAAAAAATTATATTAAACCACAGGCGGTTCAATCAAACTGCCTATATATGCATTGCTTTAAACTCAGCCCATTGCTAGCAGGCGGTTTGTAAAACTGCCTAAGAATAATAACAGAGGCGGTTGGATCAACAGCCTAGAAATTTATACTGAGGCGGTTTTATAAACCGCCTAAAAAAAATATATTGAGGCAGTTAGTAGAACTGCCTGCTTAATGATATACAGAGGCGGTTAATGAACCGCCCTTGATTGTACACCAAAATTTTGTTCTTCTTACTGAGGCGTTAATGACCGCCGGGGGGTACGCCTCTATTTATCTGTAAGCGGTTCCTCCAGCGCTTTCATTTAACCGCCCTAGATAGCATCGCGACAGTGGTAACTGAGGCAGTTCCAGAACCGCCTACCACAGAAATCAAGGGCGGTTATAACCGCCTTAGAATATTGGAAAAACCGCCTCAAAATATATGGTTTGTTGTAGTGTGGTGTCAGGCATTTCCCACGAACGTTTTATTCCAAGTTAATGAATTTTTCTGATCGCGCACGTAGTTCCTCAATGGTGCGTGGTCGCTGTTTAGCTAGCGACGTGGAGAAAGGACCTTCAACTAGTCCTTCTGTGATGATGTGTAGTGAGACTTGTGGATCTAAGTCTCTGACTAAGAGCGCTTCATCAAAGAATCGATTAAGATAATCGCGCAAAGTTTCATTGGATTCTTGACGTACTGTTTTTAGCGCATGTGTAGACTTGTATTGTGCTTTGCTTGTTGCAAACCGTATAAGGAATTGGTTGGTCAAGTCTTCCCAACTCTGTACCGAATTAGGCGGTAGCGCAGAATACCACCTAAGGGATGTCTCCTTCAAAGTGGTAGGAAACAAACGACATGCTATTGGGTCTGCAACATCTTGTGCCATCATGTTTGTTTGGAATTGCTCCAGATGTTCTTGGGGGTCTCCCTTGCCATTATATTTTTCTGTTGTAATCTTGACGTCTCGAGAAATTGGGATGCTCATTATGCAGGGGACGAATGGATGAACAATTCTAGAGAATGTCCTTGAATTCCCATGAGAATTTTCGTTCTCATAAGTATCCTCCATCTCTTCCCCTTTCTTATTTTTGTGACCTGATGGCCCTGGATTACCAATTGAGTGTTCATGTTCGCGCTTTCACCCGAATTCTCTGGAGCTTTCTCCTTCTCAGGATCCTTTCCTTTTTCTTGGTTTTTCCCTTTGTTCTCTTGAGCTTTTTTTAATTGAGCTAAATCTCGATTTTGCTGGGCGATTTTCTTGTTTTGTTGTGTGATGAGGTCCAACAGGTGTTGGGATTTGCTCCAAGTATCAACCATGTTTTTAGAGAAAAGGGTGGGTAATAACAGGTGTTTTCCATAAACGACGCCAATGATCAGACCAAATATGGTATGAACTGTCCAAAACGTATCAAGCCCAATCACACACGGTCGAGACTCCTTTAGAGGTTTCTGGCCTGGGCCAAATATTGATGTTTAAAGTAAGGCTTGAGCCCTTTGTCCTTCACGATGCACCAAATGAAGGGGGGTACCTGCGAAGACACTCCGATGCTTAAGTCAGTATCAGAGGCAGGTGTATTATGCGGTGAAAGTAAAGGATGATCGTACCTTGGTGGTATATTGTGTGTTTAAATAGTAGTTGTGATGCCGCCTTTGTGAAGGCGGCTTGGCCTTTGAGTGGCCAGCCGTGGGCTGGAGGTCAGTCTGGAGACTTGTGTAGCCTTATCTTCCTTAGTGCCTAGTAGTAGAGTGGCGGCAAGCTGATGCTGTCCATAGTTTACTGGAGTTAAGACGCGGTGGAATTGCCTTGAGCCTTAAGTTTACTTCCCATAGAAGGCTTCGTATGTGATGTGAGAACTGTATGCTGCGATGAAGGCATCGCGTCTTGTGTCCTGCGATGAGGGCATCGCGTCAAAGCTCGTTCCTTATGCTTCGTTCAGGGCCTTTACTGGGCTTGGTCTTTCATGTGTTGATGGGCCCTAGTTGGGCCTATATTTTATCCATATCAGGTTTTAAAAACATTAATAAGTTTATCATTCACTAGTGTTTTATTAGGGGTTTACTAATCTCATGTTACATGATATAGTACTCTTATGTGGGTGACACAAATATATGGGGTCCATAATTTAAAAAGAAAAGAAAAAAGAAAAAATTGGCACGAAATTCTATGAGTGTCTGACATAAGATAGGTATTTTATGTAACACGAGTCTATTATTTCCCGTTTTATTAATGGGTAAAGGATTTCTCCGGTCAATGAAGATAAGTTATCTCCGGTGAGCCCAAAAAGACGTTGTTTTGACGAAAATCAAGGTATTTTTTGTAATTATTATATATTGCAGAGTTACATTATTCTTTATCATTATAATTTTTTAATTTAATAACACAAAACGACGTCGTTTTGAGCTCACTGGAGATAACATTATCTCCGGGAGAAATACTTTTGCCTTTATTAATTAATAAATTTGATAATACATAAATTGCAAAACTCATCAAACCACATGTCAAACACATTATTAAATAAAAATGTTAAACCTTTTTTTTACAACTATAATACATTAAAATTGAACTCCGTAAAAGTAAACCAAGCTACCAGAAAAGGCTAAAAGGCCGGCACCAAAGGCACCCCTTTTTTTGGTTCATAACGGAACCTTTGTGTGAACTGTTGTGAGCTTAGAATAGTTGGTCCCCATTACAAACGCGAGGGATAATAGTTGACGGGGAAATAAGATAGCACAACAGGAGCTCCCTTTGATTTTGGTTTGCTCTTTGATTTCTCTGAAGAAGGAGATTTCAATTGAGATCCTTCAGCATAATCACAGACTTGAGCTGATGAAGATGAAGAGGGTGCAAAGCAATTGAAGAAGGCTGAAATCAGAGCCATTGGTGTTTGTCACCTTCCCTTATTTTTCTTGAAGTGGGGATTGTGTTTGTGAGCGCGCAAAGGTGAAATGATTTAGATGTAATGGTTACAGGAGTGAATTGATGAGGTTGAGATAACCTGCTCTATTTATAGCCTTTTGACAAGAAAAAGGAAGTTACCAGGTTAGTCCATTTGCTTAAGGAGCAAGGAGAACATGGGGCTAGAGAGCGTTTTCAAAATTCATACCTTGGGTCTTTAGTGGCTGCTTTTGACCTGGCCCAGTCAAGCAAATAGTGTATAATTAAGAAACGAGAAATTCAAAATTCACATTAAGGCAGAGCCATATAATAATGGATCGAGATATAATTAGATTTTAAAAACTCTTCAAATTTTCCTCAAGAAATATATACTACGAAAGGAAGCGAACTTTGATAGATTGTATTTCTATTAAGTTCAGTCAAGCAAATAGTGTACATGTTATTAGATGCAGTAAGGTAGAACCAGAAAAAGATAAAACTGAATATTCATCTATTTCTCATTGATAAAAAGAATACACTTGTGTATTTATACAAGAAGAAAGGCACCTAACAGAATGGTGCTGATGACACCTCATGCCTAACAGAAAGGAGAGGTGCACCTCATGCCTACTCACGCTTAACAGAAAAAGATTCTAGAAGCACTATTAATAAAAGAAAAAGAAAATAGAAAACAAAATACAATCAGAGAAAAAATAAAACAATAAGCTATATTAATAGGCCCCCTCAAGATGGAGTATGGATGTTCAAGACACCCATCTTGGAAAGTAAAACAGAAAACTTAGAAGGGAGCAGAGGTTTGGTAAGCAAGTCAGCAAGTTGCTTGGATGAAGGAACAGGGAACGTCTTCAAGTGACCTTTGAGGATATGGTGACGAACAAGATGACAATCAATTTCAATGTGCTTCGTACGCTCATGAAAAACAGGATTAGCAGCCAAATGAAGAGCAGACTTATTGTCACAAAATAAATGTGCAGGTCCTTGATGAAGGACATGAAGATCCTTGAGAAGAGAAAACAACCACAGAATTTCACAAGTTACATTGGCCATTGATCTATACTCAGCTTCAGTAGATGACCGGGACACAGTGTGTTGCTTCTTAGACTTCCAAGAGATGATGGAATCACCAATAAAAACACAGTAACCAGAGATTGAGCGACGGGTTTCAGGACATGATGCCCAGTCTGAATCACAAAAGGCATTTAATTGTATAGAAGAAGTTGAAGAATAAAACAGACCCTGGCCAATTGTAAGTTTGACATATCCAAGGAGCTTATGAGCAGCATGAAGATGAGGAAGCCGTGGGGAAGCCATGAACTGACTTAAAAAATTAACAGCATAACAAAGATCAGGTCTGGTGATGGTGAGGTAAAGAAGACGCCCAATGAGTCTGCGAAAGAGGGAAGGATCAGGGAGGAGATCACCAGAGGTGGAGGAAAGCTTCAAGCCAACATCCATGGGAGTGTTACGAGGCTTGCATCCTAGCTGACCAGAATCTTTAAGAATGTCAAGAGCATACTGACGTTGGCAGACATGAATACCCCGAGAACTGCGAGCAACTTCAAGGCCAAGGAAGTATTTCAGGCAACCAAGATTTTTCAGTTTAAAAATGCTATTCAGTTTGGCAGTGAGTAGCTGCACCTTATCAGAATTGTTAGATACAACAATAATGTCATCAACATAAACTAAAATAGCAATAAAATATGTGGAAGTAGAGTGAACAAAGAGGGAATGATCAGATTGCGATTGAAGAAACCCAAGCTGTAATAATGTGGATGAAAACTTAGCAAACCACTGACGGGAGGCTTGACGAAGGCCATATAGTGACTTGTGAAGACGACACACAGCATTAGGAGGAAGAGAAGACTGCTGGGAATTATATCCAGGTGGAAGGTGCATGTAAACCTCTTCAACTAAGTCACCGTGCAAAAAAGCATTATTGACATCAAGTTGCACAAGAGTCCAATTATTGATGGCAGCAAGGGCAAGGATCACTCTAACTGTTGTTAATTTAGCAACAGGAGAGAAAGTATCCAAAAAATCAACACCCTCTTGTTGAGTAAACCCTTTGGCCACCAAACGGGCCTTATACCTTTCAAGGGAGCCATCCGACTTGTATTTAACCTTGTAGACCCATCTACAACCAACCGCATGTTTCCCTGGAGGTAAAGAAACCACTGTCCATGTGCGATTGTCCTCAAGAGCTGAAATCTCAGCAAGCATGGCAGCCTGCCATTCTGGAAGTTGAGATGCCTCGGAGTAAGTAGATGGTTCAAAGTGAGAGGATATGGAATTAATGAAGGCTGAATGGGAAGGGGAAAGTCTATGATAAGAAACAAAGTTGGATAATGGATGGGCAGTGGAAGAAGAGCAAACATAGTCATTGAGATGAGTAGGAAGTTTGCGGGCTCGTTGAGGCCGCAAGAGATCAGAATCAGGAGGAGTAGTGTTTGAGCAATCTGAAATATCAGGCTGGACTATGGGATGGGATGGAGAGGGTAATTGAAGAAATTCAGTGGTGGGAGGAGAGGAAGAAGTGGCAAAAGGAAATATGTCTTCATGGAAAATTACATCACGAGAGATGAAAATTTTGTTGGACTGTAAGTCAAGGAGCTTGTATCCCTTGTATCCTGGTGGATAACCAATGAAGACAGCAGGAGAGGCACGGGGAGAAAATTTATGTCGGGTTTTGGGTAATGTGGAGGCATAGCAAAGGCACCCAAACACACGAAGGTGAGTATATGAAGGTGGCTTGCGGCAGAGGAGCTCAAAGGGAGTTTTGGAGGATAAAAGAGGAGATGGGGTTCTGTTTATTAAATAAACAGCAGTGAGGACACAATCCTGCCAAAAAGGCAGAGGGATATGTGATTGAAAATGCAAGGCTCGAGCTACATTGAGGAGGTGTTGGTGTTTACGCTCAACGACAGAGTTCTGCTGAGGACGATCGACACAGGAGTGAAAAAGTTGTATACCCTTTGAAGAAAAAAAGGAAGAAAGATTGAACTCAGGTGCATTATCACAACGGATAGACTTAATGGGTGTGTTATATTGGGTCTGAACAAGAGAATAAAAAATGGGAAAGACTGATGCAAAGTCAGACTTGGCACGAAGGAAATACGTCCAAGTGAACCTAGTTGAATCATCAACTATGGTTAGAAAATAACGGGATCCCTCAATAGAGACTGTGTTGAACGGACCCCAGATATCACAGTGTAAGAGATCAAAGGCAGAAACAGATAATTGAGGATGCAAAATAAAAGGGAGACGTTTCTGTTTAGCAACTGGGCAAACAGAACAATGATGAGCAATATTCAAATTATTAGAAATTCCCAAAACTGATTTCATTGAATTTAAAATAGAAATGGATAAATGGCCAAGTCGAGAGTGCCAAAGAACTGGGTCTCTGATAGAAACAGAAAAACAAAGGGGATGGGGAACATGTGTGGGGGGAAACAAAAAATTACTATCAAGAACATAAAGGTTGCCGTGTCTTCTAGCAATCCCAATCGTCTTTGCTGAAGCACGGTCCTGAAGAAGACAAGAGAAATCAGAGAAGTTAGCAAGCATGTGAGAATCACGGGTCAAGGCACTTATAGACAAAAGATTAAAAGAAAAAGTGGGAACACAAAGAACATGAAAAAGAGTCAAAGAGTCAGAAATAGCCACGGATCCAACAGAAGAAACAACATCAGAGGATCCATTAGGAAAAGAAACTAATGAGGTAGATGGAGAAGCAGAGAAAAGCAAATCAGGGGAGACACAAACATGGTGCGTAGCACCGGTGTCCAAAACCCAACAAGACGGAGGAAAAGAAATGGATGACTCACCGCTAAAACTAGCCACCGATGGGGAGGAGTCAGCGACTGAAGGAGCGGTGAAGGATGACGAAGCAGAACTCTGTTGAATGAGCGTAAGGAGTTGATTATACTGCGTGGGGGTGAAAGCTAGGGGAGCATCAGAGGGATGTAGGGCAGAATTGGGTGAGGGAGATTTGTGGTGATTAGGATTGTGGGAGGCAGAGAACTGGGACACGGTTTGGGGCACAACCGGGTTTGGCATGTGATTGGGTTTGGGAAAGTTAGTGGGCCGGGGAGATTTGGGCTTGTAACCGGGCGGATATCCGTGTAATTTAAAACACTTCTCACGAACATGGCCCAACAGGTTGCAATAGGTGCACACAGGCCTTGAACGGCGTTGCATGGTGGCTGCCATGGATGGAGATGCAGAATCAACGGTGACTGAGTGAATCAGAGGTGATTCCGAAAACGCAGGTGCAGCAGAACCAAGAGAAATCTGACGTTGACGCTCCTCTTGAAGAATGAGGGAGAAAACCTTAGCAAGAGGCGGCAATGGGTCAAGCAGCAAAATCTGAGCTCTGGAGGAAGAGAAAGAGTCATTAAGACCAACCAGGAATTGCAGAACATGATCTTGCTCCCTCTGAGTGTGAACATCACGAAGGGCTCCGCAGGTGCATGCTGGAAGAGGATGGTAATCGTGAAGCTCATCCCATAGTGATTTGAGTTTAGTATAGTAACTATTAACATCAAGAGGTCCCTGACATAGAGAGGAAATCTGTTGCTTGAGTTGATAGATCCGGGGACCATTAGCCTGAGAAAATCGGGTTTGCAAATCGGACCAAACCTCATGACCAGAGGAGAAGTAGAGGAGGCTATCCGCTATTTCTTTAGAAACGGAATTCAAAATCCAAGAAATGGTCATGGAATTGCAGCGGATCCAGGCAGAAAAGAGAAAATCAGATGACAAAGGACGAGGAAGCGAACCATCCACAAAGCAGACTTTATTCTTGGCTGTGAGAGCAAGGGTCATAGCACGACGCCAAGAATTAAAGTTGGAGCCGGAGAGGGTGTGGGAAACCAAAACCAAGCCAGGATGGTCACCACTCTGCAAGAGATAGGGACTCGAGTTATCGTCCATGGAACCCGAAGATGCAGATGAAGCATCATTAGGGGGTGGACGGGTGGCAGTAGTAGAGCCACGAGCCATGGAAACAAAAAATTAGAAAGAAACTTCTGATACCATATTAGATGCAGTAAGGTAGAACCAGAAAAAGATAAAACTGAATATTCATCTATTTCTCATTGATAAAAAGAATACACTTGTGTATTTATACAAGAAGAAAGGCACCTAACAGAATGGTGCTGATGACACCTCATGCCTAACAGAAAGGAGAGGTGCACCTCATGCCTACTCACGCTTAACAGAAAAAGATTCTAGAAGCACTATTAATAAAAGAAAAAGAAAATAGAAAACAAAATACAATCAGAGAAAAAATAAAACAATAAGCTATATTAATACATGTAATTATATTAAGAAACGAGAAATTCAAAATTCACATTAAGGCAGAGCCATATAATAATGGATCGAGATATAATTAGATTTTAAAAACTCCTCAAATTTTTCTCAAGAAATATATACGACGAAAGGAAGCGAACTTTGATAGATTATATTTCTATTAAGTTTAAATGTACTAATGGCTGTAGTTCACTCGCAGACTAATAGGTGGAAATATAATTTGAATTTTGATTCTAATTTCATAGCCAACATAAAATAATTAGGATCGATGTATATATATATATATATATCCAGCAATTTGAGATAAGTTTATCTCCAGCCGCCCCAAAATGATGTCATTTTATTTATTTATTTTCTTATATTGATTGATTGTGCAACTTGAGATAATTCTTATTTATTTCCTTATATATAATTTAAGATAAATATTTGACGAATTTAAGGGAGGCGACTCGCTCAAAGATTTTGTCGTCGTCTGCATTATCTTAGGAAGGTGAGCAGAAAATAGGGACCACATATAGCTCTTTGAGAAATCTCGGGGTCTTTGGAAGCTGCTAATTTTGTTGGGTTCTTTACTAAGAAAATAAGCACGGTGAACCTTACTTAAGTTCAGAACTTGTTCGTGCATCTATGCCTCATGACATGAGTCATGAAACCACGTCTCTTTTGCATACACTTGTTAAATGACAGCAGATATTTATCCGATTTTTTTCTTCTCACCCAATCATATGCTCGGAGGAAGTAGAACCGTAGAAGCCTAGAAGGTATCTGAGACCATTTTGGTCAATTTGCTTAGGGTGTAAGAAAAACAGGGGACCCACATAGATCTTTTGACAATTCGTATCATTGGAGAAAACTTGACACTCCAGCAAATTATTTTAACTTGGGGCCACAAAAAGGCTTGATTGTTTGTCCCAATGATTAAAGTCCACAAATTAGAGAACCACTGCCTTTGAAATTTTCGAATGAGTCCTGGAAGGTTTGCTAATACGACCCCAGATGCTGGCCCAACCTTTTAACTTGGGAGGTTCAGAACCGGAGCGTGGGGTGTATATATTAAAAAAAAATACATAAACAGTGCAACGGAGCAATTTACAGACAGGGATAGGCAAAGTTGTTCGAAGGCGACAATGTACGCCCAGCCATTGGGATGGATTTGGGTTGGAGCTAACAGGAAGTGGTTTAGAAGGCATATTATGAAGGGAGAAAAGGGGAAGCCAATGTCAATCTTTGTGATCAAATCCCGGTAGAAAAAGAAAAAATGAGGTTCTTGCGGATTCCGGCCTGAGCATACTGGCTCATCTTCCGCCGGACAGAAGTTGTTAAATCCCACAGGGTTGCCAATTGGCAACCCAGATATCTCCTCGGTGGTCATGGCGGATCTGAAGCTGAGAACTTCCTGCGTAACCCATGGAAATTGTCTCCGCAGGCCGGCACTTACAGGGGCAGAACCCTCTTCGGCTGGCCCAACCCCGGTTCAAGTTCTTAGTTGGAAGAAGTCGTCTCCATATTGATTTCTGTAGAAGGGGACTCCATAAGAACCTAGAACAGCAAAATGGGTAGATTAAAAAACAAAAGCAGCAAATAGCACGCACCTGAGTTAAATAAACTACAGTGTGAGGAGCTTGACGAGTTGTCTGAGGAGGTCATTGGAACAGGGTTTTGAAGCCCAGGGTCTTGAGAACAACTGCCCAAGACTAAATTTGCCATAAAATCGTTGCCATTTCCAATAAATTGTGCACTGAGGTATACACAGTTGAAGCACGAATTTGGGTTCCTGATTGATGGAACAGGTAACACGGGCTGAATGGAGGACTGGTTTGGAGTATTAACACCTCTACTGGCAGTAGTAGAAGGGGAGTGAGGGTTATGTCTCCTATCCGAAACACGATTGGTGCTTACGGACAAGTGATCCGCGGCACGGTTAGGATTCCGGGATCGTCCTCGGCCAGTGGGCCGGGATCGTCCTCGACCAGTAGGCCGGGATCTAACTGGCGGACGACGTCCAGAACCAGGAGTTGGTGGATGGCGTCCTGGGCAGAAGTCAATGGACGACGCCCTGGACCAAGAAGGAAGCTGTGATTTCGACTCGTCTCTTCCTGAATAGCTCTAGCTTCTTCCTCTGCCAGAATTTCATCACTCCGGCCAAATATGCGAGGACAAGTGGCCCTCCTATATCCGTATGAATTTCCCTCATCCATACTAGGGATTTTTCCAAACAAGAATGGTAAATATAACTAAGCAGCCAACAATGATAGAAAATCTTGCAGCAAACAGATAACACAGCGACGAATAAAAATACAGGCAGCAAGACGAATTGAGAGGACAGAAGTGCAAGTGTCAACTATGTACTAAGCTTGGAAGATAGTGTGAGCAAGGAAATGTAGGAAGGAGAGAATAAGAAATCATACCTGAGGAATATTAGCACAGAATGCTCGACGAAGGAATCTCGGTGTACCGTCAACGGAAGCAGAAGAAATATCAGTGTGCTATTAATGGAAGCAGAACAAATCTCAATGTGCTGGTAATGGAGGCAGAAGAGGGAGAAGTCCCGAGAAAAGAGGATGGGAATGAAATAGAGAAAAGAAGGAAAGTTCAAAAGTTATGACCCGCAAAACGAAAAGATAGGGGTAAAAAGGTAAAAATACCTGACAGGACGAGCGACGAACGTTTTTGCAGTTGCATTTAATGTTAAAGCGGCGCAAGGTGGGCTGACGGTGCATACTATGATGACTTAGAGAGGCCACGTGGACGGTCACTGCAGGGTAAGAAGATAAAGCATCCTGTAGGTAAGAAAAACACCATTGATTGCCAAAACCTTCATATTAAAAAACCAGGATGGCAATGCCGGATAAAGAGCATAAAATATGTATATTACGAATACATGTATCTCGGTTTATAAGCCGAGATGACAAACATCAGGGATTCGGAAAGGTATCCTAACGAACTCAGAAAGCAAGCACAGGAAATTTGTCTCAAAGAGACACTGCTGAACAACTAACACTCGTAAAGCAAAGGAGGTTAGCCGATTAACGCAACCCGGCATCCTGATTACTCAGTCTACCGTGCTGGGGGGCAACTGTTGTGGACCGGACCAAGGCCCCAATTCATACGCGGCCCAACCCAAGTGAACCTAAAGGTAGACACTATATAAAGAAGGTAAGAATCACAGGTAAGACAGACAAAAAAACCTACTCATTTCAATGACACATGCACACACCCCAAAGGCAAAAGCCATCGTACTGTGTCAGTGATCCGTGATCCCACTAGATACCTAATTCATAGGTATTCAGAGAGAAACACATGAATCTTAGATCAATTATCCAATCCAGATTGGACACATCTGCCACAGGCAGAACACTATAATTTTAAAATTTTATTTTCACCCCTATTATAATTTTTTTTGGATCTTCTGCAGCGGTTTCTTAAAGTTCCATGATGACTTAATCATATAGCCTAGCTTGAGCCCCATCCAATAATTGATATAATTTTGGGGCAAGATGAATTTATATCAATATAAGAATGAAACCATTCATTCCACTTGTATTTGATAATCCACAAAAATAATATATTAAAATCGTTAAACACTTTTACTGGAATATACCGTCATAATACATATACAGAGAGAGAGAAAAGGGATCAAATGATTTTACACTAATTTAAGTTACATTCTTAATCTTGATCATTAATTTTATTTATATCTAATGAATTTGATTTGTTAAATATGTGAACCATTAAATTTAAACAAATCAATTATATATATATATATATGTATGTATGTATAGGATTCTCCGACACCGGTGTTAAATTTGAAATTTGACACCTTATCTGAGAGCCGTTAGATAAAAAAGATCAACGACTCTGATTTGTAAGCATGTGATACCATTGATCTTTTTTTATCTAACGGCTCTTAGATGAGGTGTCAAATTTCAAATTTGACACTGGTGTCAAATGATCCTACCTCATATATATATATATATATATATGGGACATGATCATTTGACACTCATTTGAGAATCGTCGATCTTACCTTAATCTAACGATTAGTGATTATAATCATGTGACATTATTGAAATGCCTTGATCTAACGGTCCTTAGACACCAATGTCAAAGGATCTGTTACGTGGGAGAGGCCTAAATTGAAGAGAAGGGCTGGAGCCCCTTCATGCATATCCATTGAGGCTTAGTCTTCAAAGTCTTCAATTTGAATTAAGTGTATCATTTTGGGCTCTTCTTCCTTTAGACTTGGGCTTGTCTCAAGTAAAGTGGTCACCAAGAGATTTAGAGCCTCTTTAGCCTTTTTAGCTTTTGCTCTTGTCATTGG
The DNA here is from genome assembly GCA_032173675.1 of Gastrolobium villosum. Classification (NCBI taxonomy): domain Eukaryota; kingdom Viridiplantae; phylum Streptophyta; class Magnoliopsida; order Fabales; family Fabaceae; genus Gastrolobium; species Gastrolobium villosum. Next base: position 32,362 of record JAVKPL010012705.1, read on the forward strand.
ACCTCCAAGACCTTGTATGTCCTCCAAGTTTGTTGTCTTGGTCATGCCACCTCCTATGTCCTCATCATTCCCTCCTTCTTTAGAAGAATTTATCCTCAAATTGTAATCCTCATCTCCTACATCAAAAGAGACAAATCAGCCACATTAAAAGTAGCACTTACACCATACTCACCAGGAAGGTCTATTTTGTAGGCATTATCATTGATTTTGGACAGCACTTGGAAAGGGCCATCTCCTCTTGGTTGAAGCTTAGATTTCCTTTGGGAAGGGAACCTCTCTTTTCGCAAATGAACCCAAACCCAATCACCTGGTTCAAAAATTACCTTCTTCCTTCCTTTATTTGCCTGCTTAGCATAGCTCCCTACCCTTTTCTCAATGTTTTCTTTTACCTTTTCATGTAGTTTTCACACATATTCAGCCTTACTCTTACCATCTTTATGCTCAGTTTGGCCATCAGTTTGTGGATGACAAGTAGTAGAAAAGAGAAGTTTAGTCCCCAACTTGCTCCAAAATGTCCTCCAAAAATGGCTTAAGAATTTAGTATCACGATCAGAGACAATGCTTCTTGGAAGCCCATGGAGTCTTACCACTTCCTTGAAGAACGAATCAGCAATTTGGATTGCATCATCAACCTTTTTGCACGGAATAAAATGTGCCATCTTAGAAAACCTTCTTGAAAGTGCATCTGCAACGACATTAGACTTACCTTTCTTGTGCTTGATCACATAGGGAAACTGCTCCAAGAACTCTACCCATTTGGCATGCCTTTTGTTAAGCTTGCCTTATCCTTTTAAGTACTTCAAGGACTCATGGTCACTGTTGATGACAAACTCTTTGGGCAAGAGATAGTGTTGCCATGTTTGCAAAGCCCTTACCAATGCATACAATTCCTTATCATATGTGGAATAATTAAGAGCAGCCCCATTCAGTTTTTTCACTAAAATAGGCAATGCATCAAAATAGCCCCTATCCCCACATTAGATGCATCACATTCAATCTCAAAAGATTTAAAAAAATTAGGCAATACAAGAATAGGTGCATGAGTTAATTTATCTTTGAGGGCAGCAAAGGCTTTCTCTTGTTTTTCACCCCATTTAAAACCAACATGCCTTGGTTTGTGGCGTTCATAGGCTTATCAATCTTTGGATTGTGGCGCCTTCCAATTATCGTTTCTTGATCGTGTTCACAAATTCTTGTATCAAACCCTATCACCCAAACCTTCAATTTTCGTCCAAATTAGTCTCGGTTCATATCTCCTGATATAAGCGTCGGTTTTCGGTGATTCTTGAGTCAAAATCGCGATTCAGAAAGAGGTCTTTCACCGTGTTTTGGAAACGTTCGATTCCGAGGTCTGTAGCGTGAGATACGCTCTGTTCTTAACAGATCGTGTTGGTGGATGAATTTGGGGTTAGAATTTCCATTCCTAGTAGATCCTTTCCTTCTTTCCTATTGGGGATCATATCATGTGGTAATCAAAGCTCAGTTCTAGGATTGGAATTGGTTTGATTTTCTCCATTGTTTCCATCAATTCTGATCACACATTTGGTAACCCTAATCCCTAGTATTTGTGTTTTTAATTTTGAATTGAGCAATTCTGTTTTTAGCATTTGTTGTTGGTTCCTAATTTGTTCCTTTGATATTCTGTTTGTTTCAATTTCTTGTTGTGTTCATAATTTCTGCACTTGTGTTCTTAAGGTTCATCCTATGTTCATCATTGTTCCTGATTTTTAATCCTTTCAATCCATGTTCCTTGAGTAGTATGCTGTTAGTGTGTTAAATAATAGCTTGTTTTGTGGGGAATTCAATCAAATTCAGTTTAGCATTACTGCAATATGATTTTTTTCATTCCAAAATTACAAATTCCATTTTATTGAAGCATCAGGTTTTTTATAAAAAAAAAAATTGGTTTGGTTACACACTACTACTCTCAAATCAGGTCCAAAGTGTCTTCCTTGAATAAATCCTTCAATTTGGTTTGGTTTTCTTTGTCTTGCCTTCTTTGACATATTTCCAATTTGTATTGTGTCATTACGAATTCTTGAGATTGGAATTGTACTCTTGAGTGTTCTTGGAGATTCTTCTAAGAGCTTAAAAGAAAAGAAAATGAAGGTGGCAGCCATAGAGTTTAGTGATTATCCTCTCATTTGGTGGGACCAATTGCAAAAGGTGAGGATAAGATATGAAGAACCTTTTGTGGATAGTTGGGTGGAGATGAAAAGGCTAATGAGAAGAAGATTTTTTCCTTCCCATTATCATAGAGACCTTCACAATAAACTTCAACGGCTTACACAAGGTAACAAGAGTGTATATGAGTATTATAAAGAGATGGAGGTTTCCTTGATTACAGAAAATGTTAGTGAAGAACGAGAGGCTACTATGGCACGTTTCTTGCATGGACTGAATAGTGACATAAGGGATGTTGTGGAGTTGCAAAATTATGTGGAGTTGGAGGATTTAGTGCATCAAGCTAGTAAGGTAGAAAAACAACTTGGTCTATACAAAACACACATTTTTCCATGTTAGCATACAATCTTTCATGCCTTAGTGCTTCCACAACATACCTCAAATGCACAAGGTGAGATCATCATAGGATTTGCTATAAATCAGAATATCATCAAAATACACTACAACAGACTTCCCTAAAAATTCCCTTAACACATGATTCGTTAATCTCATGAAGGTACTAGGTGCATTAGTTAAACCAAAGGGCATAACCAACCATTCATACAGCCCATATTTAGTTTTAAAAGCTGTTTTCCATTCATCCCCTTCTCTAATCCTAATTTGATGGTATCCAATTTTCAAATCAATTTTAGAAAAGACACAAGCACCATGCAATTCATCCAATAAATCATCCAATCTAGGAATGGGGTGCCTATACTTTACCGTGATGTTATTGATGGCTCTACAATCAGTGCACATCCTCCAAGTTCCATCTTTCTTAGGTACTAGAATGACTGGAACTGCACATGGACTTAGGTTTTCTTGCACCCATCCTTTTTGCATCAAGTCTTCAACTTGTCTTTGAATCTCTTTAGTCTCTGTGGGTTACTCCTATAGGCTGGTCTGTTAGGCAATGAAGCCCCTGGAATGAGATCAATTTGATGTTCTATACCTCTTAGAGGTGGTAACCCATGAGGAACCTCTTTAGGAAAAACATCTTTAAATTCCTGCCACATAGAAGAAACCTCATTTGGAAGAGGGTTAGTAGGACTTGCATTTTTGATATTATTACTCTCTTTACTCAAAAGTAAGAGCATTGGCTTTTTCAATTGCATAGCCTTTTTCACCTCTTTTTCTTTTATAAACAAATTTTGTGTTTGTCTCTCTTTTTTTCTCTCTTTTTGTTGCTCTCTTCCACTCTCTTTCCCCTTTTTCTCTCCACTTTCTTTTCTCTCTTTCTTTCTTTTATCTCTCATTTTCAAATGATCCTCACTAACTTCTATTGGAGTCAAAGGTGCAAGAATAGTCTTGCGTTCTTTATGCACAAAAGAGAATTTGTTGGTGTAACCATCATGAATAACTTTCTTATCATATTGCCAAGGTCTCCCTAGAAGAAAATGACAAGCCTCCATTGGCACCACATCACATAAAACTGTATCCTCTTACTTTCCTATGGAGAAGTTCATATCATCTTGTTTGCTTACAGTCACTTCACCATCCTCACTAAGCCATTGAAGCTCGTATGGCAACGGGTGAGGTTTGGTTTCCAAACCCAATTTTGACACCATTCTAGCACTTGCAACATTGGTACAACTCCCTCCATCAATAATTAAAGAGCATACCTTTCCTTGGATAAGGCATCTAGTATGAACGATATTCTCCCTTTGACTATCATCCAGGTCTTTTGCTTGGCTACCCAACATCCTTCTTACTATAAACAAATCTCCTTCCGGTATTATTTCTTCAATATATTCATCTTCTTCATCATGTGAGGCAGAATCTGAAGAAGACTCACTAGTAATCTCTCCATCCTCTTTAAGTAACATAGTCTTCTTAGTTGGACATTCTAAAGCTATGTGACCTCTTCCCAAACACCTGAAACATTTTATTGTACTATTCCTTGTCTTCTTATGGGTCTCATTGGACTTAATTTGAGTCCTTTGAGGTGCAGCAGTGGGGTTGCTTGATGAAGTACCTCCCTCCTTATTTCTGTCCTTCCAACTTGAAGAATTAAAATTAGAAGAGTTTTCCCTCATGACACCCTTTCTCTTGAGTTGTTGTTCTACCTTACTAGGTTGATGTACTAAATCCTCCAACTCCACATAATTTTGCAACTCCACAACATCCCTTATGTCACTATTCAGTCCATGCAAGAAACGTGCCATAGTAGCCTCCTGTTCTTCACTAACATTTGCTCTAATCAAGGAAACCTCCATCTTTTTATAATACTCATCTACACTCTTGTTACCTTGTGTAAGCCATTGAAGTTTATTGTGAAGGTCTCTATGATAATGGGTAGGAACAAATCTTCTTCTCATTAGCCTTTTCATCTCCACCCAACTATCCACCAATGGTTCTTCATATCTTATCCTCTCCTTTTGCAATTGGTCCCACCAAATGAGAGCATAATCGCTAAACTCCATGGTTTCCACCTTCATTTTCTTTTCTTCAGTATAGTTGTGACATGAAAATAAATGCTCAATTTTCATTTCCAACTCCAAATAGGCCTCCGGATCACTTTTTCCTTTAAAAGATGGTATATTAAGCTTCACCCCTTCAATTCTGTCCTTTCTAGCAACATTCTCATTATCTCTTCTTCTCCTTCTTTCATCGCTCCCTCTATGTCTATTATCATCATGATTCCCTTTATTTTCTAAGTGTTCAATTCTCTCATATAATTCCTCTGTTTGTTCCCTCATCATCGTTTGCATTCGATCCATGATGGCATCGATTAGCAACCTGATTTCTCTCTCACGAGGAGGGCTGGCTACCTTCACCACCTGCACCTGCCATAATTCAGGGAAAAGAACAAGAATAAAAGAAATTGGACCTCACCACTCGCTCGCGTGTTTACACTCTTAAAATGTATCACTCGTGTTTGTTGCTCTCTATTAGGCTTTTGTGTAGTGTGCTCTCTTGCCTTTTTCCTCTCAATAGCTCTCTTTAAGTTCTTAACAGAATCTCCAAGAACACTCAAGAGTACAATTCCAAACTCAAGGATTCGTAATGACACACTACAAATTGGAAATATGTCAAAGAAGAAAAGACAAAGAAAACCAAACCAGATTGAAGGAATTATTCAAGGAAGACACTTTGGACCTGATTTGAGAGTAGTAGTGTGTAACCAAACCATTTTTTTTATTTATAAAAAACCTGATGCTTCAATAAAATGAAATTTGTAATTTTGGAATGAAAAACTCAGATTGCAGTAATGCTAAACTGAATTTGATTGAATTCCCCACAAAACAAGCTATTATTTAACACACTAACAGCATACTACTCAAGGAACATGGATTGAAAGGATTAAAAATCAGGAACAATGATGAACATAGGATGAACCTTAAGAACACAAGTGCAGAAATTACGAACACAACAAGAAATTGAAACAAACAGAATATCAAAGGAACAGATTAGGAACCAACAACAAATGCTAAAAACAGAATTGCTCAATTCAAAATTCAAAAATACAAATACTAGGGATTGGGGTTACCAAATGTGTGATCAGAATTGATGGAAACAATGGAGAAAATCAAACCCAATTCCAATCCTAGAACTGAGCTCTGATTACCACATGATATGATCCCCAATAGGAAAGAAGGAAAGGATCTACTAGGAATGGAAATTCTAACCCCAAATTCATCCACCAACACGATCTGTTAAGAACAGAGCGTATCTCATGCTACAGACCTCGGAATCCGACGTTTCCAAAACGAGGTGAAAGATCTCTTTCCGAATCGTGATTTTGACTCAAGAATCACCGAAAACCGGTGCTTATATCAGGAGATATGAACTGAGACTAATTTGGACGAAAATTGAAGGTTTGGGTGATAGGGTTTGATACAAGAATTTGTGAACACGATCAAGAAACGATAATTGGAAGGCGCCACAATCGAAAGATTGATAAGCCTATGAACGCCACAAGGATTAGCACCCTTGATAAGTTCTGAGATTCTCAAAAGAACCCTAGAGAAGCTAGTCTCTAAAAAAAAGGTTATCTTTGTAGTTCTGAATTGCCTCTTCAAAAGCTATGGTGTTCCCTTATATAGTGGGCAACATCATATTGAGTTTAACCTAAAAGTGCTTACACATAAAAGAAAATAGACAGCCCAATAATCCAGCCCAATAAGCCTTTTTACAAAAGTTTAACTAAATATAAGGAAAATAAAATTAAGTGCAGAATTTGGGGCAAGTAAAATAAAGCCTTCATGCATATCCATTGAGGCTTAGTCTTCAAAGTCTTCAATTTGAATTAAGTGTATCATTTTGGGCTCTTCTTCCTTTAGACTTAGGCTTGTCTTAAGTAAAGTGGTCACCAAGAGATTTAGAGCCTCTTTAGCCTTTTTAGCTTTTGCTCTTGTCATTGGACCTCCAAGACCTTGTATGTCCTCCAAGTTTGTTGTCTTGGTCATGCCACCTCCTATGTCCTCATCATGACCATTGTTGTTGCCATGTGCATTAGGCATTTACTTGCCATCTGTATTGGGCATTTTAATTCATTTACTGACATCTGTATTGGGTATTTTTAACTCATTTACTTTTGTGTGAACACTTTTATCCTTGCTGACGAGGTGTCAACTATTAGAATCAGTTACACGAGTGTGATGAAAACATGTCCTATAGGTAAGGACTGCAAGTTACTTTGGGGGTATTATTGAATATACAGATTCTGAATTGTTCCTTTTCTCTCAATTTTCCATCGTTCTTCTTGTTCTTCTCTGAGATTCCTCAATAGGATCCGCAATCCTATCATTGGTGCTTTCATCTCTTTGGAGCTCAACAAGAATTCAGTATGCGTGTTCAAGATTTGCTGGATGAATTTAGTGCATTCCAGGTTCGTATCGATCGTAGCTTGGAGGACATGCAAGCTAGGGTTGAGCAACGCTTCAATGAACACCAAAATCAATTCATCGGTCTTACTGCTCAATTGCAAGAAATACATGCAGCGGTGGTTGGTACCAATGTTCATACACATGGTGCTCATTCTTCTGCTATGCATGATTCGGGTGGAAATTCACATCCGCGATTTGTTTCCGATGATCCTCGTTTGCTTATGAAGTCCATTCATATGGAGTTACCGGCTTTCAGTGGCACCGATCCTAATAGCTGGATTTTTTGCACTGAACTTTTTTTTGGATTGCAACAGGTTCCTGATTCCCTTAAGGTCAAATTGGCGGGAATGCTATGGAAGGTTTAGCTGGTCCTTGGTTTCGGTGGCTATTCAATGGGGGTTCTACTCACTCTTGGGATCAATTGAAGTTGGCTATTTGTCAACGATTTGGTGGCACAGCATACACCGATTTGAGGGGAGTGTTGTCCAAGTCGACACAGACTGGTACCTTGAATGATTATTCGCAATTTGAAGCATTGATAAACCAGGTCACTGATTTTTCTGATGATATTCTGATGAGTTTTTTTGTCTCTGGGATTACCTGATCTTCGTAGAGCTATACAGCTCCATACAGGAACCTCTCTTCACCAAGCAATGCAACTTGCTATCACCTATGATGCTCACTTTGTCGAGTTAAGATCTACATTCACATCCCCTGGGAGTAAGAAGAGCTTTGTTAAGAACTCCTATACAGTTGAGCAACCCAAACCACTAGCTGCAATTTTACCAAGTGAGAAACCTGTTTTACCTGCCCTGCCTTGGAATGTCCATTTTAAGAAGTTGAGTAATGATGAATTGCGTAAGAGGAGGGAGCTAGGTTTTTGCTACACTTGTGATGAAAAGTGGAATGTTCGTCATAAATGTTCTTCCAAGTTATTTTTAATGGTAGGGGATTTTGATGATATTGGGGATTACACTGATGAACAGATTGTATGGCAACCTGAACTGATTCCAGAAGCTCCTCATGATGCTGCTTTACACTCTTTGAAAGGGGATAAGAACCCTCGAGAGTTTCGGATCCCATTCAAAGGCCACTTCATTGCCATCCTAATTGACTCAAGTAGTTCCCATAATTTCGTACAGAAATAGTTGGTGGATGCTGTGGGGTTATCTACTATGAAAGTTCCTAGGATGCGTGTCTTTTTGGGTAATGGGGAGTTCCTAATATGTGATAGACAATGTTTGAATGTGCCATTGGATATTCAAGGGTATTATTTCTCTGTTGATTTGTGGGTTATAGACTTATCTGGTTTTGAAGTCGTCTTGGGAATTTCTTGGTTGAGCAAGTTGGGCAGAGTCATACATGATTATGCTGACTTGTCCATGGAATTTGTCTCAAAATAAACGAGTGATCTTACATGGAGAATCTTTTGGTGGTAATGAGAATTCTCCTGTTCACCAATGCCTGGCATTTACAAGGGAAGGGGAGAATTTGGCGCCTCATATTTTACCTGAATTGCTGGAGCTGAAACACAAAATCCCTGTTGCTATTTGGGATATTTTAGTACGGTTTCAGCCAGTGTTTCAGCTACCACAAGGGCTGCCACCTTCTAGGAGTTATGATCATGCCACACATTTGGTAGAAGGATCTCAACCGGTTAATGTGAGACCCTATAGATATGCTCATCATCTGAAGGGGGAAATTGAGAAGCAAGTATCTAATTTATTGGCTTCTGGTTTTATTAAGGAAAGTAGAAGCCCTTTCTTCTCACCTATATTATTGGTTAAAAAGCATGACAATTCTTGGAGAATGTGCATTGATTATAGAGCCTTGAACAATATCACAATCCGGGACAGATTCCCAATTCCCACCATAGATGAGTTATTAGATGAGCTTAGAGGTGCAACTGTGTTCACAAAGTTAGACTTGAGGAGTGGCTATCATTAGATTTTGCTGGTTCCTGAAGATACACCCAAAAACTGTTTTTCGAACTCATGAAGGGCATTATGAGTTCTTGGTGATGCCATTTGGCTTAACCAATGCACCTTCCACATTCCAGATAGCAATGAATCACATTTTTAAACCCAATCTTCGAAAGTTCATCATAGTCTTTTTTGATGATATCCTTATTTACAGTGGTTCAATTGAGGATCACTATGATCATCTTCTCCTTACGTTGAGTTGTTTGCAAGCTAATCTGTTCATGGTGAATCTAAGTAAGTGTGCTTTTGCATTAGCCGAAGTGGAGTACTTAGGACACTTGGTGTCAGGTACTGGTGTTAAGGCTGAACCCAAAAAATTGAGGCAATGCAAAATTGGCCACAACCTAAAACACTCAAACAGTTGAGGGGATTTATTGGTCTTACCGGATATTATCGAAGGTTCATAAGGCATTATGCTGCTCTTGCTTCTCCACTGACTGACATGTTGAAGAAGGAGGCATTTCTCTGGACAAAGGGAGCTGCTAAGGCTTTTGAATTACTCAAGGGTACCATGGCTGAGACTCCAGTCCTAATTCTCCCTGATTTTTCATCCCCTTTTGTGGTGGAAACCGATGCATCAGCTATGGGGATAAGAGCTGTACTGCAGTAGCATAATCATACTATTGCTTTTTTTTAGCAAAAAGCTTGGGCCAAGGATGAAGGTAGCTTCTATATATGTCAGGGAATTATATGCTTTAACTGAGGCTGTGAAGAAGTGGAGGCATTATTTGATAAGATCCAAGTTCATCATTCGCATTGATCATCGAAGTTTGAAGGAACTACTCACTCAAACTGTGCAGACTAATGAACAACAAAAATATACCTATATACTCATGGGATATGATTTCACCATTGAGTATAAACCGGGTACAACCAGTGTGGTTGCAGACTCTCTGTCCAGGTGCTTTGAAGAGGACCATACAGGTATGAATTTAACCTTGCTGTCTGAAGTTTCCTTCTCTTTGATAGATCAGATTCGAGCTGAGAATGTTTCTGACCCTGAGTTAAAGGATATTTGGTTGAAGCTGCAAAATAATGAACTGGTGAATTCTAGTATTGTTGAGAGAAATGGTATTTTATATCACAACAATCGTTACTTGCCAGGTACTGCCTCTGCATTGAAGGATATCATCCTTCAGGAGGCTCGTTCCACCTTGGTAGGAGGTCATGCAGGAATTACCCGTACTTTTCTCAGGCTTTCTGCGTCATTTTATTGGAAGTACATGAGGAGGGATGTCCGTGAGTTTGTTGAGAAGTGCTCAACTTGCCAAATGATAAAAACTACTAACATCTTAAGATCGGACGACGGAGTTGAACTCCTTTTAGTTTGAGGATTGATTCTCTATGAATAGAAAGAGAGGACTTTTCTATCTAAACTTTAGGTTGCCACCCTCAGGAAAATGGTAGGCTAACTCATTTAATAAAGTTATGCCAATTGAAACTCTACCAAAAAGGGAAGGCAGGAGCGGTATAAAAGGAGAAAGCCAAAAGTCTATCTTTTTCTTTCTTGATAACGGCCGGGGAACGAAGGAACTTACTGATAAAATGATTTCGGAGTTCAATCACCCGACTCAAACTCAATTCAATAGGAAGAGTCGAAGCTAGTTTTGCTATTGTTAACGTAGTGCTAAGAAGGAAAGAGAAGCTGTGAATCGATAAATGATCTTAGGGCTCAGTTTTCTTTCTGTTTTCACGAATCCCAATGGAAAGGGAAAGAAGCCCTCGCTAAGGCGGGATGGATTGCAACTGGCTTGATCAGCCGGTATTGGGGGCAGGGGAATAGCATAAAAATATATATATATAGTTCAATCCTGTTTAGGAAGATCGCAACCATAAAGAAAGGGGAAGTCTTGACGGAAATGGATTTTTCTAAAAAATAAGAAGAATAGCTAGAAGGAATGAGGGCAAAGTCCTATCTACGAATGCTATGTGGTAGTTAGTTTTTGCTTTTCCTGTTACCGAAGTACATAAACTCTACAAGGAACCTGGAAAAGAGGAAGAATGACATTAGTTTGAAGTCTCGTAGTCTTCTATCCCCTCTGGAACGCTCAGTCTTGCTTCTATCTTCGTCCATTCCCCTGGGGTTAAATGTCGTCTTTTGAACACCTCCTAAAGCCGCTTCTGTAAGACCGCTTTCTTTATCTTTATCCCACTCCTTCTCTGGACTATGTCTAAACTCCAATCCACAACTAACTCGGCTCTAATGGCTTTAACTGATCATCTCTTATGTCCCGTCTATAGGAATCATCCTACCTAAGGATAGACAGTAATGATGCTATCTCCTATGCTTGTACAAAAGGATAGCTATTCAAAGCATTTTGCCATAAAGGTTTGAGTTCCCTCCGCGCACAAGCCGTACTCAGCTACAGACAGGGTTCACCCTCTGGGCTTCTGATAACCAATGTTTCCTACGCCCTTACTAGTAAAGGGGCTCTTCGACCAAGGAGGCATTCTGGTAGGAAGGCCGACCACTACATAAGCCGCCATCAGTCCAGGAGAAAAGCAAGCTACCTTTCTTTGATCCACCTTCCCGGGCAGGGAAGAGAACGAAAATAGGCCGCGGATGGTGGTCATGGTAGATTCGAGGATCTTACGCGGTGGAGCGAACTCCTCTATCGTGTTGCATTTCCTCTGCCGGCGTAGCTGCACCCTCTCGATCCATCGTACTGGAGCGATCCGAGAAGAACGATTAGGATCATATTCTATCCTTTCTACAATGCCCATAGACGAAGTGCTTCGTTTCAGATCAATTCTTCGCTGCAATCAAAGACCGCTTCGCTTGGTAAGAATCGAGACCTTTCGGCAGTCAACCTATGGTTACCTTACGATAGCTCAGGTTGGTTAGTCAAGTAAATGACGGCTACAGGATGACATACTTAATAAAGCGGTGAAGCGGTCCAGCACTAACTAAAGGATAGCCATGGCCGGCTAGTGAGCCACTAAGGAATTGGTTCTGATTGAGAAGGGTCTACCCCAAAAAGAGTGTGTTTCTTCAGCTCTTCCCCTGCCTCTGCAGAACCTATAGGAAAGTCCAGAACAAGCTATCCAAGAATCAATCTTTTGGGAGACGACTAATCTTTTAGAACTATTAAAGCAGATATCCAAGAAGGTTACTTCATCCCTTCCTTTTAGTCTTTTTCTTGCCTCTGCGACAAGCTCTCTTAGGGATGGATGATGCAGGGAACCACGATGCTTCTCTGATGGTTGAGGGAAGTCTGGAAACGACCCAGGCTCTGATACCATTAAAAATCTCAAATTATAAGAATAAAATAATAGAGTATTCCTGATAAATAAATATATACATCAAAAGAGGGCAACAAAATAATAGAATATCCCTGATACAATACAAGGCAATATGCCCCTAGAAAATCATAAAAAAGATCCAGATATACAAATATACATAATGATAAGAAAGAGAATCCTTTCTTCTTAATAAGTCCCAATTTAAGTCCAATTTTGAAACCTTGCTTGTAAGCCCAAAGGGTTTACTTGGGAGTTATGGGACGTCATCATCATTATCTTTTTGGTGCTTTTGCTTTTAGCATAAATTATTGAATTTCTATCTAGACAGCACAAGATAAATAGGTTAAACTATGTGGGAGCTCACTGTGAATTCTCGAGGTTTCCCGAAGATTCACGAACATCACCGGAGAAAAACCTGCGTCTTTTGTCCGGTAGGTCATTCTAGATCCCATGGTTTTTCAGAGATTCACAGGCATAATTGGATTGGAGACACCCCCGAAATTAGTAGTAGCCGAACGCGCCAGGCATAAGGTAACCCATGCATGGGGAAGGTATGGGGTGGACCAGCGAGAGGGACACATGTTCCTATGCCATAATAAGCTATTAAACTTGAGTGGTCGCTAGGCGCGATCGAAACATGCTATCCAAATCTCCTGAATATCCTCAACAATCAGATTTCGAGACGTACAAAATTCTTCGTGGACAATCCAAGTACCGACATATGAAGGAAATGTGGATATTGTTCATCAAACTCTTGAAGCTGGTGATGAAAACTTCTGCCATTACAGAACGTTCGGTCATAGCAGCCTATCTAGACGAGGTTGAAGACTTTCAGACCATAAGCTTCAATGTAAAACATATATTGGCCGGACTCAGAAAAGCTGAACGACTGAAAGAAGAGGAAAAACGACTTAAAACAACAGTTCCAAAACTAGACGAGAGGATAGAAAAGAAGAGAAAAGAGAAAAAAAAAGCTGGCTACTAAATAGAACTCCAGGAATGTGGCTGTCCTAAGGTAAGAGGTTTCTTTCCTCTAGTTCTTGAGTCTTCACTTGAACGGGTACTCAAGCTCGAGTGAGAGTTCAACGAATCCGAGGTAGGAAGGACTATTATTAGGGCGAAGGCTTTTCTAATCTTTAACTGAAGGTAAGGCTTCACTAGTGAGATCCCTGGTATGAGTTGAGAATGTCAGAGGAAGTATCCTCTTCTAGCGAAGCGAGGCTTTTCACCGAAGCGAGGCTTTTCACCGACTGAGAAGACCACCGAGTAAGTAGTAGTCCCAATAGTGGAATAGTCTATCCGATTAGACCTCTAGCCACCCTAGCCTAGCAGAAGCAAGCTTGTTGCGCGCGATTCTAGCATACATTAGTCGGCTCGTTCCTATCAAGCACCACAGAGTGGTGAGAAGCTTTAATAGGGGCTTCGCCGCCTTTCCTTATGGCATAACAAGAGCAAGGAATGGGAAGGATAAGGCTTTGTAAAAACCTGGATTCTCTTTTTTTCAACCAGCCTTGGAAGCAGTCTGATTTTCCTGCCCGGAGAAAGATAAAACATTGAATGGGGAGGACGAGACTCTTTGTTCTCGGTTGACCGGAGATATCAGTGAATATCGTACGACCGCCGCCATTCAAGATAAGCGGCTCGGCTTACTAATTGAAAATTGCATTATAGCCAGCCAAGTCGTGAGCTACTCCCTACCCATAGAAAGAGGTTTTCGAATTAGTGATAGAGACGGCTTTACCTGTGTGCATATAGATAGCATCCTTTTAGGTTAGGTAGGGAGTTGTTAACGCAATAGTAGACTCGACTTGTCGATGGAGATGTACCTTGTGGGGGGCAACCGATAACAATTCAGATAGTTCAATGCCCGGGTTGCCAGCAGTCTAGGAAAGAGTTGGTTCGGCTATGCCCATCTCTACCTCTCGCCCAGATGAAGATCCTTGGATAGAAGATATCAAAGCGCCATTCTCGAAAACAAACTTTCTTCGTTATCATAATAAAAGCAGCAGCTTTCCACACTTTTCCCGGGTGGATTAAGAGGGCCGCTCCGTGGGCCTCTTAGCAAACTCACTTCTAATTCGATGGTGGTGTAATAGGCCCCGCAGTGATCAAATCCTCCTTTAGGGCGGAATCACTTCTAATCCTGGTTCACTTATCAAATTACGCATGTATATGTAATAGTATCTATTTATTGTCTGGTCTCAAGCTTGGAAGTGAGGCTAAGGTCAGGGTTTTCCTTGTGTATGTCCATTATGTCTAGCTCTCTCTTAGCTATCAATCGAAGGTAAGTACTTTACTTAGTTAGCCCATTCCTTCGAGGAGCCTAAAGCCTAATCAGTAATCCCTTGAGTAAGGGCCGAATACCTTTCATCCTAGCTAGTAGTCCAGCCATTCCCTTACCCTTAGGTGGTAAGCGGCTTTCTTCTTCTTTCCTGTGGTATCATTGCCAAGTCTTGAAATTGTTCTAGCTGTCTATCTATAGTTATAGTGCAAGTGCCCATTTCCTTTTCCTGGACTTCTTCGCAGTCAGGTTTTTTTACCTCGTGAGTCTTCCATTCCTTAGGCCATTATTCAAACAAAAACTTCGATTCGGCCTGAAGGGAATGCTGGTATAAGAACCTCGCATGGCAGTTCGGAATTCCTCTGGCTGTCTTCCATTCGTTCATTTCTTTCGTAGAGCGGGGGGATAGGTCTTCCGTGTGGAGAACCATTTCCATAGCACTTAGTTATAGAAGTTTCAATTCACCCCTCTAACATTCAACAGAAGCAATAGCAAAGAAAGCAGCAAGAGTAGAGAGAACAAGCTCTTCAAGCTCAGCTTCGGCAACTCGAGAAAGCAATTCAGTTTGTGAGGAACCTTTATATACGTCGCCATTTGACGATCTGTCTTTAATAGGTCGTCTATTCTCCTTTCGGCCCCTCGGGATAGGAGTTCCTAGCCCCATTTAGCAGTAAACTGCCTGATCTTCTTTCTTCTACAAGCAGTTCCTAATAGATAGAAAGAAAAGGAAGAACCCCTATTAATGAACAGCGGGTCCCACTATGAATCAGAGAAGCACTGAACTCGCACAAAGAACAAACAAAGAAAAAGTGCTTGCTGCGGGTGAGGATGAGGACTTTTCATTCTCAAGGAAATAAAAGAAAAAAGGAGTGAACCTTAGCTAGGTTGGCTCCTAGGCTAAAGCAACTGTACAACAGGCGATGTTATCAGCGATGCCTCACAGCGGTGACCAACAAAGCATTATTGAAAGAAGACAACAATCGTCAGGTGGAGTAGCCCTATAGTTAGTAGAGTAGACTTCCCCTTTTGCATTGTATTAAACCGGACGCTAGCCCATTATATAGATGAGAACCTGACGATGGTTTAGCTGCGGAGATCCGTCACCTTTTCCATTGGTCTTTGCTCTAAGCTTGAACAAGGGCTTTCTCTCTGCTTGAGTGGCTTGAAGCTACAAGAATCAAGGTTGGGCCTTTTATTGCTCTTCTCTTGTCCCCTCGGGTCGACCTTACTTATCGGTCGGTGCTATCGGCCCATTGTCCCTCCCTCAGCTTCTTGTAGATACCTGAGCTCTGGCACAACTGGGGGTAGCCCTCATATCTATCGCCCAAGTTCAGCGGACTGAATCGCACCCTTCCTTCGTCGTATAGAAGAAAGAAGACGATCTAACCCATAGAGTCAAGGGTCAGCCGAATTGGCTATTCTTGTGCCCACCCGATACCACAAGCGTAAGCTTAATCCTAATTAATCCTCATAAAACTAAACTACATGAACAAGCACGTATGGGAAATGGCCCCAAGTAACAATTCCTTACTGGCCAGCCAGCCAAGATCGGTTGTTCGCGGTCCAAGCGGAAGGGAAGAAAAGCAAAGAAGGTGGGCGCGTAAACAATTGATTGGCGCTTACTAGAGCCTTTCCGTGCTTGTTGGATCGGAAGTTGGAAGAAACCAGTACCTGTAACATTGTACGAGATGGGTCAGCGAACTGTGACTCAAACCATTCAGGATTGACCAATTGGGAATGGCTTATTTAATTGGTACTACCTATACTAACAAGTCCCTTGTACTTGAGAACATTAAGCGTGCTTCTTGGAGCAATCTATTATGAGTGTGTGATGAAATAGTGTTAGTGTGTGGGGACAGTCGTTAATCCTTGCAAGTTGCCAGGCGTTACAAGTGGTATCAGAGCAGGGCCTCTCATCCAGTACGGTGTGGTTCCTGGACAAACCAGGCGGAAGCTGGTGGGCATGTAACATCCCGGGCGCTGACGAGGGCGGGGAGTGATCGCCGGTGCCCAAGGGCACGGACAAGGAGCGGCTCCTGGCAGGCTTCCAGCGATAGGGGTACATGAATGAATCGAATAACACCGGAAAGTGTGCTGGTATTACAGTTTAGAATAGCTTATAAGAATTAATTAGTACTACCTATACTAACAAGATGCATCTTCTTTTCCCGGAACCAAAGAACTACTCAGATAAGCGTGCTTGACTTGGAGCAATTCTGGGATGGGTGACCTCCTGGGAAGTTTTCCCGGGAAGTGTGCGAGTGAGGAAAAAGCATGAAAAGTCTCGTGTTAGTGTGTATAAAGTTGCCAGGCGTTACAATTTCGGTGCTAAAAAGCTTCCTTTCATGACTCTGTCAGAGCTTTAACTTGCCTAAGACAGAAGATGAAATCACTTCTTCAGGTAGTGGCTGACTAAGCACAACAGAGTCAGTGTCCGTGTAGTAGCATCTCTTTATATATAAGGGTACATATGGATCCTAGCAGAGGCAGTTATCGCTGCTGCTAGTTGGGCTGCTGAATTCTTCGGTGGATTCCAATAATCTGAGCCCTTATCGGTATTGCTATGGTATGAAACTATGTAGTTGTTATTGCTAAGCATATCACTGTATATGAACTCACTATTCCTGATCAAATATTGGTATCGATTTTCATCGCAGATCTCGGTTGTCGTGCTTTTAGGGTGAATACAAAATCTACCGTAAAGCGAATTCATAAGGATCTTGTAAACATAAGCCAGGGCCTCATTACCTTATTTCCTTGCCTCTCACATGCTCTCAAAGAGTGTGCTAACAAAGTCCCTGAATGGGCTTTCCCTCCTCTCAAAGAGGTGTCCTGAGATTAGGATCACAGTGTAGCCTAGGCCTTTTGCATCCTTTAACTCCTCGCTATAGTACACTCCAACAAATTCCCCGGTTGGAAAGATGAGAGTGTTATTCTTGTCTCGATAGGGTAGAAATGGCCTCTTGCTTGATAGTCTTCGGGCATACAACATATGCCTCAATAAAGCCAAACAAGCTATCATCTAACTCCTTACCAACCAGATTTCCATGCCAGACTGGCACACCACTAGGGATAGAGAGAGTTCACATCGTAGTAGTATAGGTCCTCGCCATATGGCTTGTACATATATGTATGACCACCGTAGTAGGCCTGCCTTATAAAAAAAAAGAAGTCTTCATTCTTATTTGGGATGTGGATAGGCCGGCCAATTAGAATCATCGTAGTCTTTCATACGAAAGATGCTTAGAGCCAGTGAGGAAACGGTAATCTTGCTTTCTATGTCCACGTTGAACAGCTTCCAATTAATCTCTTGAGCTTTTTGCATTACACCTCCAAGGAGAAGGATGTCCTGCTTCATATAGTCTAACAAGCTTTTTTTCATACTTACCAGATTTGAGAGTTTAACCTCATCATATGGGATAGAGCCTTTCTGGCCTAGACCCGGGCATAGATTCTTAGCAAGGGCGCTAAGTTTGCCAGGGAGTAGATTCAAGGAGTCTCTGAAGCAGAAGAACATATTCTTACCAGAATAGACAGCTATCTCGTAAAGCCTATTGTTCCTCAACAGTGGTTTTTGTAGCTCTTATGATGACATGCTAGGTGCTTAAGCAAGAGAATACCATCGAATCTAGAGAAATTGTGGAAGTCAATAGTCAAAGTAGATTTTTCTTGTCTAACTATCGTTTCTATCCTTAAGACCAAGTCATAAAGTACCTTAGTACTCCTTTCTTCAAAGGAATCCATGATTATAGAGTACTCTTCGCTGAAGTAAGTATCGATCATAAGATTCTTATTGATCTGTTCACCTGGACGAACCAACAAGAGACCTGGCATACACATAAAAGCCCATGACTGAAGACTGCATGACGAGAGGAGAGGTTGAGCACTTCTTTCTTCATAGGGGGGGGCGGGGGGCTAGGGAACTGCCAACCTAGGTTTCAATAAGAGCCCCTCCTTTACTTGTAGAATTGAACTTTCTAAGACCTTTAGATCGAAGGCCTTGCACCACCGGGATGAATGGGAAAGCCCGGAGGTGGAAATGATTAAGAATTACATTGCAAACAATAGAAAAACTTTGGGGTCCGGGTCCTAGTTATTTATGTTTAAGTGATAGATCAAAATAGAAATGCGGTTCTGCAAGGGTGGTAAGACCAGCAGTTGACCCGCTTTCTATGAACTTATCTGATCCAGTGTCATATCCAGTTGACCGGGTCGAACTATCAGAAGTGGAGAAGGCAAGAAGAGCACCAAAAAAAGTACACCAATCAATTTATGACTCTTTAGAGTAATACCAATGTCGTTCTCTAGCTACTATGTATGCTAGAGGGGATACTGATGTACTTTATACTGGGTAGTGGCACCTACCTACACAACAGGGAAATCCCATAAATGCCGTTCTACAGCTGTATGTCACTGGCAAGAGCCGTCCAGAGACCTCTCAAAGCAGTAGTCAGAGTATAAAGAAAACGGAAAGTCTTCCAGGGTAGTGACAACTGAATAGATCCATATTCATTCAGGGAAAGCCAAAAGGTAGGATCTCTAAACTAAAAGTTGGAAAGCCATGCCGATTAAACCATCAGAAATTTGGATTCGTCATTCATTGAAAGATGTGCCAAAAAAGAGGAAGAAAAACAAGAACTAAACTAATAAGGGTTTTTTAATTACTTTTATTCGTATTTGCAACAGACTAACATAGATGAGAAGAATGATAAGACTCAATCTATAAGGTATCAGTATAGAAGTCTTCGATATTTTGCATAAAGCTAAAGCTAGCTTCCCATTAAAAGAAGAATTACGTAAGATCCAATTAGAAATGGAGGACCTGACTCTTCAATTCGATGAAGAATCCATGTTTAAGAGTGTTCCCAATATAATGAAAATATGAATCAGGAATGATGAGGGATGTGCAAAGGATATTCTTAGGAAAGATTTATCCAACCAGGAAGATATAGAATTGATTTCAGAGTTCGGTCAGTATACGATTGAGGCATTCATTGTTTATGAACTAAGTTCGGTTTTTAACACACTTGAACATACTTCAATGAGTCTTGCTACTTTTATTTATTGATCGACTAGAGCATAGTGTCCGGACACAAGCTTTATTATTGAAAAACCGCAGGTGTAAAACACCGTTTTCTAAGTCCACGGATGGTGGAGAGAATAAGGGTAAGAAAAGATCAAAATTACAAAATATGTATCCCATCGGTACAGTCTTAATTCCATTTATGGAGCAAAGGGGTTTGATCACATTCATAAATGATTATAGCAATCAAGTTCAAGTGGTGAAAAAGAAGAATGGATCTTATTATCTGCCAACCCATCTCTACGCAGTCTGCAATTTTGATATTTCATTACTACCGATCAAGCTCAACCTGCCTATGGTATGCAAACCTCTAGATTGGACGAGTGCCTGCCCGATGGGGGAAAGCCCTAGAACCCTGTCCGATCTATCAGGGGGTTATTTAAGTGGTCCTACTGGGGATATTTATGATCGTTACCGCCTGTTAAGTTCCGGTAACCTTAATCATTTTTATATTGATATTGGAAAAAATGGGGGTGATTCTAAGAAACTGTGTGATGTTATGAACAAGCTGCAGCTTCAGGCCTTTCAAATCAACAGTGATTGGTTGAAATATCTTCTAGATAATGAGATGTCATTTGTTGAAAGTGGTTTACTCAAGCCAAGATTTCTTTCCTCTTTTAATATAAAAGATGTATCAAACTTACTTAGAGAGTTATACATGAAGGATGAGGATATTAATAAATTATGTAGCTTTAGCGAAATGTTACAGTATGTAAGGACATACAGTGTTCTCGTTATGAGGATTTCATTATCAAGCTGGCATTAGCCTACGATGGTTATCATTTTGATTTGCCGGCCTTTCTCGACTTCCGAGGTCGAATCTACCGCAGTGGGGTCTTGCATTTCCATGAGCGTGATCTAGCTAGAAGTTTGATCCTCTTTGCGGGTACCAAACCTATGGAATCTATATCTAATGATATGAAAAATCCATTTTTTGAAGCAGCCGCCTTCCATTTTAAGAATTTCCCCACTGCCGAGAAGGCACATGAGTGGCTTTATAAAAACGTAGATCAGATTAATAAGAATCCATCCCATTTTGCTCTTGAGGCTAAACGTCCCTTTCAATTCTTCGCCAATATGATTGGACTCACCGCTTACAAAATGGATGTTCTTAGGAACACCCCTATTACCCAAGACGCCTCCGCGAGTGCATATCAGATTATGAGTGACTTCTTGTTGGATGAAACCATGGCTAAGAGAACGAATCTCATCCCATCTTCGGATGGAGAAATCCAAGATGTTTATGCTTTCTTTCTCGAAGAGCTCAAGGAGTTCATGAAAGTAGAACTTCCTAATAATCTATCAACAATTGTTTGCAAGTACCTCACTCGTAAGCATGTCAAAGGTATCTTTATGCCTAAAATCTATGGAAAAACTTTAATGAGCACGGCCAACGATTTGAAAGAACATCTCTCTCACTACATCACTCATAAGGAATGCTTCGTTGTAGCCTCTGCCTGCTTTAAGTTCTGGAAAGAGAGATATCCTGGCATTCCATGCCTGATCCGGTTGATCCGTCATATAGGCTGGATCGCGTCTGCAGGGGATCGCCCTGTTTTCTATAAAGTGCCTTACTTTACCACGGTACAGGATTATATGATCATGGAGCCCACAAATATATGGGTTTATGATAGACTTCATAAGAAGAGGCGTAAGGTCACTCTCAGAGTTTCATCATCTAAGAGAGATCGTAGGAAGACAGATATCTCTACCTTCGTCAACTTCATCCATCAGAAGGATGCCAATATAGCAATGAACGTCGTAGAAGAAATGCTATCTTTTAATGAGCCTATATACACAGTACACGATAACTTTTTAAGTACAGCTACAAATAGCAATTTAATACCAATGATTTATAGCAATGTCATTCGTAACATGGGCCCGCCACTTTCAATCATCAACGAGTTCATCTATATGAATGTTATGAAACATATCATAAAAAGAGACTCCATAAAGGTAAACATACCCCTTTCTTTCCGTTGTGTAATCCCCAAAGATACGCTTCATTATTATTTACAGAAAAAGATTCCTTATAATATAAGCAATAAGATGCTGGCAACTTGGGAAGAAAGGATCTCTATTCCAAAGCAATGGTTGATTCCGTCGAGTGGTTGATGGATCGATGGGATGGGGAAAAAGCAGGAAGGGAATGAAAGAGGTAAAGCAAGAAGAGTAAGCTCAACGGATAGTTTCCACATGTCCAGAATCAAAGAATATGTATAGAAAAGAATGACAGATTCTAAGCTCGCATGCTTTTAGCCTTTGGAAGCACCTCCTTCATCCACCCCTTGGGCTCACCACTGACCCCACTAGCGATGTCGTTCCAATCAGACTCTAATTACTACCGGCATAAGAATGGGAATTCTTTACTTGATAGGGGCGCCTGAGTTCAGTAGAGAAAGGGGATCCTTGGTCCACACTTCTTTCGTCTTCCTGGTCAGAATCGGGATCAGCTGCTTAGTCTTCTCATTCTAGTTATGGAGGAATACGCTCAATTCGTCTTGCTGGTCAGATCCATTTTAGCTAGCCGGTAAGAAAGGAGCAAGTAGGTGTAGAGCAAAGCATTTCATATTAAGAGCATACCTCTTTCGAGAAAGAAATGGAATACCAGTCCCGCCTCAGGAGAAAAGGCCATTTCCAGACTTTTGAGTAAAAAAAAGCGCGAAGAGTTTCTGTTTGCAGGTTTGAAACTAGAATAGGCTGCTGGGAAGGAGGACGCCGAGAACTTCACTTCGACGCTGGGGAACACTTCCTACATCTTTGGAATTGAATCAAAATCTATAGTCTATAAGAGATAGAAAGGATCAAAGGCTTGTAAGCACATCAGCTAGTCTCTTCTTTCTACTTCATACTCAATCAGTCCTTCCCTTTGAAATAAGCTAATAAGCTCTTTATCGATTCGCCGCATTTCTATCTCTGACTATCAAAACAAAAAGAAGACTAGCTTTCTGCTATCTTCACTAACTCGATTCAAGAGCGACTCCCATACAGATAAGAAGATTTCATCTTTCTATCCGATATGAATACATTGAATTCGAGATACAAATTGAATAGGAATGAACCCATGGAGTGGTGGACAAATTCATAGCTGCCGCTTTCTTTCATAAGGGAATCCTATTTCCCAAGTGGATTTGATTTCCAACATCTTGCTAGTACGCAAGAAGAACAGAACAGACAAGTACGAGTGTGTGTCGACTTCAGAGACCTAAATGCAGCTTGCCCTAAAGAGGACTTCCCATTACCAATAAGCGAACTCATAATTGACGGGAACAGTGGCTTTTGAAGCCATATCATTCATGGACAGAAGTTCTGGGTACAATCAAATGCACCTGGACGACGAAGAGCTACAACCAAAATAACCAAAAAGTACCCACAAAGACTGACTTTATCCTGCTTCTGAAAAGACTTCTAACTGCGAGAGTGCCTTAGATCAGGAGCATGAACAGCTCAATTCCCTGGAAGCTCGGTTCTCAAAGATTGAAGAAGAAAGAGAGCAGCTAGCAGTTTAAATTCGGTACTTACAAGCCAAAGATGCAGAGTTCCTCAAACAACAGGATTCACTGGTAGCTGAATTCAAAAAGGCTAGCGAAGGGATATCCAGAAAGCTTGCAGAATTGGAAGAACGAAGCCCCGAAACTCGACTTTGAATGCCCACAGATCTGCTGGAAGTAGCCACCTGAAGATGCCAAAGAAGCTAGCCACTATCATCGTATAATAAGGTAGAAGCTAAACTCTTTGGCCGCATGAAGAGCGGAGCTGCACTTTTGTGACTAGCTGAAAGTCAGTAATCTCAAGGCCCGGGCATTCGGAAAAGGGGAGAATGACAACCTATCCCATACGGGGTAATTGACTTCCTTTGTTCGCGGAACACTTACATATTATGCTCATCCGCCATTCGTGAGATAGGAAGTGCCCTAACATATTAGTCTTGCCTTAGTCAGTCCAAAATCTCGTATTAGAATTTGAAAATAAAATATCTTATTATAAAGTCATTTTTTCTTAATAAAGAGAAGATAAGCAGTCTGAATTCCTAAAATATCGATGATTGGACGAGTCTTCTGCCTTGAAATGAGTCCGGAGTGCGCACGATTTGAGGTTCGAAAGGCTCTTTTGCTAAACATAGAGAGGAGATGATCAGGCTAGTGTTCAGTGAGTGAGACCTTTCTTTGGAGCACAAAGGAGATTTCTAATTGCAGTTTGGCCTTTCGTCAGAGGCCGGCTCGTAGGCTCCTAACCGAGAAAAAGAAATGAAGTTCCAGAGGTTGAACAAATAATGTAGATAAAGAAAAGTTTGGTCTTTCTTCAAATGCGATATTGGCATCGAGAAAGCAGCGCCAAAAGAGCTTAGCCTTGAGTAGACTGCGGTCTCGCAAAGCCGGTCACCGTCTGCCTAAGATCCTTTCTTTTCTTTGGAAGAGTCCAAACAGGCTAGCTATACTGTATGCTTAACACATGCAAGTCGAACTTTTCGTATATAAATGTGGGCTGGAGAGTTTGGATCGAAATGAAATCCCCATTTACTCGATTCACTTCATTCGTTTACAGGTCACTTCACTCTCTTTCTTTATAGAGTCAGCCTGTCTCGCGCGAAGAAAGAACCAAGCAAACCGCTTTCACATCCTATGTCTTGCGCTTGACCTATCACCAGCTCTCCTTGGGAAAGAAAAGCTTGCAATGCGGGCTACTCTATTAGATCCTATTCGTTCGGTTGGGCTGGAAATGGCTGCCTCACTGCGTGGACTCTACCATCGAAGCAAACTAGCCTGGCCCAACATGTAAACTTTCTCCATGAAATGGGCTTACCCTATGATTGCCGGCTGACAAAAAGAGGTAAAGATTGAAACATTCCTTATTTGGTTTGGCTTGCCTATCTCTTTGCCTTTCGATTTCTATCTTTCTCTCAGAATCAGAAAGCCTACTTCGCTTCCCAAGAGATTTAGGGAAAAGGGCCTTGTCGGCCACCGCTTGCTGACGACGGAACGCATCGTCAATGAAAGGGTCCTCGTGTTGGACTTAGTTGGAAAGGTAGGTGTTCGGCATGTCCCTTGGTTGCGAACTTTTTTAGTAGGGCGGGTAGCTTTGGAGATCCCATTCCTCACGTTTACCGTTGTCCCCAGACTTCACCCTTTCAACACTTGTATACTTTTTCATTTCAATAGTCAGGCGTGTCCCTGTCTCCAACAAGTGTGTGATCCACTGATTCACTGAGTGACTCTTTCTTACCGCGGCAGTCCCTATCTCTTAAAGCCCTATCAGACTTCCTCCCTAGAGAAGGGACTGCCTTCCAAGACGGACTCCATGTGATCCCCCATCAATCCGAGGTACATAGGTACGAATTAGACTCTCCCAGTCGGCATTTATGTCATTAACGACATCTACCATCTGATCAGAGTCCGTCGGAGTCACTATTGATTCTACTACTTTATTAGTCAATCTCTTGGCTAAGGGTATAGCCCTTGCATGAGTGAAGAATGATAAGTAGAGTTTCACTAGTAAGTCGGACGTCTCATCTTTCTGACTTGACTAGGATGGAAAGACGGGATAATCCTAGGATACCCTGACCTCGTCAACGAGACAGGAAAAGGCAAGAGGCCTGTTTTCCGGGGCATAAGCTTGCTGTAATGACACGGCACATTTAAGTAAAGCGTAGTGAACAAGAAACCAGATTTCCGGACAAGCCTGATCACCTCCTTAGCAAACAAGTGCGCTCCGACACAGAGCTCTTTGTTGAGACCATCGGTCACTACCAAGATGACTCGATTAAGAACCATCTTAAGTAGTGGAAGACCTTCCAAGATCTTCTGCCACTTAATGGCCTTAAGTCGGAACAACTTGTCAAACAGGGTAAGGTTCATTTCAAGAATTTATGTAACCTTCCTGGTCCTGGTTGGGAGCTGTCTCCACGGGACACAACCAAGTGAGCTAACAGGGGTTTTTTCGCTCCTCTCACATTCGTTCGAGCTGCTTCGCTCCTCTTTTCAAGGAGACTCATCCACACCTCCACTGACCGCCGCGCGTGGCTTCCGGGTCACCTAACGCTACACCTCACTTGCTCCGTCCAAGAAGCCGTCTAACCTAAGGTAACTATTCGGAGAATAGGTTGTAACACCGGATATTCCGTATTAGTTGATGCAACTCTGACTAAGGTGGATCTGGATATGATATTGACCATAAAGCAAAGCGGATACTGACTTCGAAAGTGCTCTTAATCACTTCTTTCTTGGCCTTCTCTTCAATCCAATAGCAAGAGAAGGTAGAGGAAGACAAACCTTATGTCAAAGCTTCATGCTTACTTACTTTTTTACCCTACTTCCTACATGCCTGATCTTAATGCTTGCTTGGAGAGCGCAAATCCTGTAGCGGTAAACCAATAGCAGCGGAAAGGCCGACAACACCTGCTTTTCCGTCTTGCCTTTGCTACTTGAGAGAATGCCTTGGACCGAGACCGAAACTCTTCCCCTCATCTCATTAGCAAGAAAACCGCTTGAATCCATTATTTAAGTAAAGCACTACTTATTTATTTTTATTCTTATTCAACCCCGAAAAAAGTCTCTTTCATGCTTCAATCGAGAATGCTTGCTGTCAGGCTTTCGTACCGAAACAGCTGACTTGCTTGCATCCCTTTGATTGCTTAGTCTCTCCTCCTTGCTGCACTATTATGGTACATCGGTCTAATCCTCTGATCCCGTGACTTGCCTTTCATTTACTTGTCTTTATCTTTCATCTTTCTATCCTATGCAATCCATATATATATAGAGGAAGATTCTATGAATATCCCCATCCATAGTCAAGACTCTTCTCAAATACGCAGTTGCCAGATTACACTAAGCCATTTTCAGTGTGCTAATTCAACCTTCTTTATAAAGAGGATATGCCATATGGTGCCCCGAGGATTAGAGCCAAGAAATATACATCACATCGATCTAGCCTAATAAACAAGGCTCCATTCCGGCTTAATTCATTATTGCCTCCTACCGTATGGCATCTCCTCTACTTCAATTCAAACTAGCGCTTCGCCCCTTTCCTCTTTCTTTGCTGCAATAGATGAGATTGGCATTGGCCTAGTTCCAATCCTTTGTCAAGTCACTTAAAAGCAGCCTCCTCATTTGCTGCAGGTGAGAAAGGGCCTTGCTTTCCGCTGGCCTGATTAGTAGTAAGAAGACTGATGATCTACCCGTCTCCGAGGGGGTAGACCTGCCGGCAACTCCTACGGCAAAAGAAAAGCGAACTCTTCCTTCCTTAAGCAGCGCTATGCTTCATCCATCCTCAAGGTCAACGGTTCTAGCCTCCTGAACCGTCATAATGGACTTATAAAAAGCCTCTTCTGCCATTTTTACCGATTTGGCTATTTGGGCCGTTTTACTCATTTCTTTGATTACCAGGGCGACTGCCCGCTCTACCACGTGCATAAACTAATTATCTCATGATAGGCCAAAGCGTGACCTTTTTCTGGCCAAACTCTGTGACAGGGATATAAAGAAGGGTGTAATCCCGATTTCTCTAAAGCGCTACTTTCCCGGCCATCATGCATCGCTCCAACCTCCTATTGCCACAGCCTTACAAGCAAGAAGTTAAAAATATCAATAGGGACCTTACTGCCGTTCCCAGCTTAAGCGTCTACACCTCCCAACAAAGTGAATGTACCTTATGGAACCTCCGATAGGGACTTGGATGAGGCCCCTTATTGATAGCAAAGGGCCTTCTCCACCTGCTCTGTAGATGGAACCTTCGTAGAGCTACCACTTTCGATAATCATTTTGGTCTTATTGCCCCGGCCAAGGGCACACCACATTCGAAAGAGATCCCTCAGACTCCAGTCCTACCCCGTCTTCTTAGGATTAAGGTTGCAGCACAGTTTAATGTAGAAGTGGCTATGATAGCAAAGAGCAGAATCCATTTCTTAAATTCAGATAATAGTGGAGAGCACTGCTAGAAAGATAAAGATGGCGATAAGAGATTCGTTCTGTCTTTCTTCACTTCTGATCTTTATCTATGATATTAACTTGAACTTGAAGACGAGTCTTATTCATAACTAGAAAGCAGATCGAAAGAAGCATAGGTACACTTCACACTAACCCAATCCAGATGAAACTACTATTATAGTATAGGAACCCAGCTTCTCTTTTTTAGCGAATAAAGATGGAAGTCGCTCTTACACTGACTATATTCAAAATCTTTCTAATTTCTCATATGAAAGAAGGAGAAAGGGGGCTGCTACTGCAACCAAGCAATTGGTGCAGACGCTCTACGATGCAATCAGACAATGAGAGAGCGGACTCTCTTTCTCTAAGGGACACTTCCTCATTTTATTCCACCCTCCGTGGAGGGGGAGTACCATGTAGTTAGGAAGATGATCGATGCCTAAAGCATGTCTACTTAAGATCTCTATCCTTTCTGGTGATCAAGATATCCCAAGAAGAGAGACCTGACGGCGCGCCTTTACTAGAAGAGAAGGAAAGAAGACACTTACTAGAAATCTATTCCACCGGAAGACTACCGCTTGATTTCTCTCTGTCCACAGCCATGACTCACCCACCTTTCCATCCCCCCTCAAAGATCCACCCGATCGATGAAGACTTGAACCGAACTCGCAGTGATCAAATCGACTTTGGAGAGTCAATCCTCAGGGCAAGCCAAAGGAAGGACGGGATAGAGCTCAAAGACAGGCTGAAGGCAGAGAAGGATAGACGAGACAAGGAAGCAAAGGAGAGAGAAAAGAAAGATCGGAATAGAATAGAGGTAACGGTTGAACGAACGGTAGACCCAACTCTGTATACTTAGCCGGAAGCAGGGCATTCCACCGATTCCACTTAGGGAGAAAGCCTTTCCCGTATCTATTTGAACCTGATCTGCAAATTGATATCCGGTAGACTTGGTAAGGTAAAAGGGCCCCGACTTATTTGATTTCCAGAATTAGAGTTCGACCGCAGCTGCCCCTTTTTTGTTTTGGGGGGATCAAGTTCCTTGCCAACTATCGACCCCGATCTCTTTTCATTTCTTTCTTTTGGGTATTACTAGCCTAGCCTTCGTCAATCACACTAAAGCAGAGCACCAACTATGGCAAGGCCCCCTTAAGGGTTAGGTTAGTCAATCCGGCCCGAGACGCGTTCGTTGACAAAACCGCCGTAGGAATGGAGACCTTTCAATAGAGCGGAGGCGAACTTATCAACGAGAAAGAGGCCCTACTCACTACAAACGAATACACCACAAGATCGAACTGCACTCATGCCTCTCCCGCATCAATCAAGTTGACCGACCCCCTACGTAGTTCTTCTATCAATCATGTACGTAGGTAGGGTCCTCCATTCTGATTGGTATATCATGAAAAAAGAAAGCCATTTGCACCAGGCGCACTGCGCTTTCCCTTGCCTAGATGTTCGCCTTTCTAAGTCAAGTAATGGTGACCCGCCGAAGACTGGAGCCTCATAACATGTTGACGAAGACCCCCGAACTGAGGGTTCGATCAGTAGAGGGGACGACTTTGCCTCCCCGGAAGAAGAATAGCCCCGCTCTCTAGCCGACTGATCCCGTTGATCATATAACTGGGAGAGAACGTGTCACATTAGAGGTGAACGATCAGAGATGTCCGATAATTACCACGATGAGGCTGGTCCCTCTTTGATTTTAGTAGACTAAGCTATGAATATGAATGAAGAAATGAATGCCGGGCTCTTTCTTTCACTGCTAACCCCAATAAGTTTCTTACTTAATGCTTATATTTTCTGTTTCGTCGAGCCCCGAGCTTGTGGTCCTCCTTTGAGTGTGGGTTCCATTGGATGAATCTCTCAAGTCAAGGTTCACGTACATAGCAGCAAGAATGGTCGCCTCGCTCGGGAGCCAAAACGAACACGCCTGCTACCTACTGTACTGGACCTTCGACCAGGCATTCTACCCTTGTCGAATCGGAACCAACCACCACTGTATTGCGCTCGAACAGTTGAGCGGCCGCCGGCCAGCAACTTCCGTACCGTACACAGATATAGATTCATTCTTCGTACCTGGTCCAACTTCACAACCCTTCGCGGGTTGGTCAGAAGTCAGTCTTGTTTGGTAAGACTCTATTGAACAAAGCAAAGAAAAGAGAGTGCTCGACCGGAACAACGGCCAACAAAGACCGTAATTACATAGATAACTGCTCCTCCCTTTCCTTTAAGGCTTTAAGGGAACCCCGTATGGCGGCCGGAAAGAAAGACGACCTCACCTTCTCGTAGATGGTGTCAGTGAGAGCAACTTGAGTATCCCCCGTTGACCTTCTTTTGTAGATAGAATCTTCAATGAGTGGAAACAACTTTAAAGGTGCGCTTGTTGAGTAAGGCCGTTTTCTTGCAGGAGTGCTAACGCTTACTACTATATTTATATATTTGGGGTGTATAGCTCAGTTGGTAGAGCATTGGGCTTTTAATCTAATGGTCGCAGGTTCAAGTCCTGCTATACCCAAACAAACCTACCTTACACTATACCTATAAATGAATAAGGATGCGTAGTAACGTTCAAAGATCACGCTCCTTTGCCTCTCTTCTGCGGCAGCAGGCAAAACAAACACAGGGTGGTTT
>JAVKPL010012706.1:0-62860 GCA_032173675.1 Gastrolobium villosum
TTTCCAGGCTACCAGAGGGGGACACGATGAATTCGAACCCCCATTTCTTGGCCATTTCAGGCCCATCACTCAACTATTCCACTATTTTACAGTCCGAGTACAATCAAGATCCTCACACTGAGGCAATTTTACAGGAAATTCAAGACAACCCTAATGCAATGACTGACTGGCACTTCAGGAACGACATCCTCTTTCATCGTTCCAGAATATTTCTTCCAGCACAGTCTTCACTAATTCCTCACATATTGCATGATTTTCATACGTCTGTGTTGGGCGGCCATTCAGGTACTCAAGCAACCTTCCAACGCATCACTAGCCATTTCACCTGGACAGGAGTACGCAAACATGTTAAGGAATATATCCAGCAATGTGAACTGTGTCAAAAATTAAAGGCCCCAAACCATGCCCCACTGGGATTACTCCAGCCCATTACAACCCAGAGTCCTTATGGACTCAACTTAGCATGGATTTCATTACCCATTTACCTCCGTCTGCTCAACACACTGCTGTGCTTGTAGTGGTGGATCGGTTCTCCAAGGCCGCACACTTCATCGCTATGCCAACACACTACTCAGCACCCAAGGTGGCCCAATATTTTTGGGATTTTGTCGGCAAGATCCATGGCATGCCCGAGTCCATTATTTCTGATCGCGACCCCATCTTTTTGAGTGACTTCTGGCGTTCTCTGTTCAAGCTACATGGCACCAAACTCAATTTCAGTTCTAGTTACCACCCACAAACTGATGGGCAAACAGAAAGAGTGAATAGATGTTTGGAAAATTACCTGCGCGCGTTTTGTCACGCTCAACCTACCACATGGTCGCGCTTTCTCAGTCTGGCCGAGTTCCACTACAATACGTCTTTTCACTCTTCGACAGGCTTCACCCCATATCAAGTTATGTTCGGAAAACCACCACCGAATCTCTTGGCTTATTGTCTAGGCTCCTCCAAGAATGAAGCCGTAGATGCAACGTTAGCCCAGCGGACGCACCTTATAAGCACCCTCAAGGAAAATCTGTTTCGAGCACAACAGTCAATGAAGGCGCAATCTGATAAGAAAAGAAAAGATTGGAACTTTACCTCAGGTGATTTGGTTTTGGTTCGATTACAGCCGTATAGACAACTTTCCCTGGCGCGTCGTTCGTCACAGAAATTAGCCTTGCGCTATTATGGGCCCTTTGAGGTTGTCGATCGGCTCGGTCCAGTGGCCTACCGCCTGAAGCTCCCTCCCACGGCCAAGATCCACCCGGTGTTCCATGTTTCTTTGCTTCGCCCATTCCGTGCCGGAAAACCCTTCAAGGTTCATCCTTTACCCTTCTCTGACTCGGACCAGCCGTTGAAACATATTCCATGTGCCTTGATCGATGCTAGGACTATCTGGCGTAAGGGGGAGCTGGTTCCCCAGGTGTTGGTTCAGTGGACGCATCTTCCTATGGAAGATTCCACATGGGAAGATACCGCGGTGATATTAACCACCGCGCACTCCAATTTTGCGGGAAGGGAGTACCTGGAAGTCAAGCCTCCAGATTCGGCAGCTACTGAGGAGGTTACGCTGGAACCACCAGCGAACAAACAGTCATGGGAGGAAAACAAAGGGAAAGAGGCGAAGGATCTGAAGGAGAAGAAGGAACTGAAGGAGCATACAGAACTGACTGACATTGAAGCTACTGAGGAGGTTACGCTGGAGCCACCAGCGAACAAACAGCCATGGGAGGAAAACAAAGGGAAAGAGGCGAAGGAACTGAAGGAGGAGAGCAAAAGGAAAGAGAATAAGGAACTGAATGACATTGAACTCACTTCGTTGTCTTCAAATTCAGACGCTAACACCCACCTACCTGATCCAACGCTCCAAATGGCTTCTCCACTGTCGGCAACATCTCCACCGTCCAACGCATTGGGTGAGATCCAGCTGTCTCCCACAAATAACAGTAATCCGACGGCTCACAGCGCGCAACCCTTTTCAAGGACATCTCCACCGTCCAACGAGGTAAGTGTGGTCCAGCTGTCTCCCACAACAAAGAAGCATCTGACGGCTAGCAGCTCTCAGCTTCTTTCCAGACCATCTCCACCGTCCAGGTCCACCGCTCCAGCTCCCAATGATTTTAGGTCATGGTTTGGTCCGCATAAACCCAACCCAAGACAGGTCCAACCGCACATGATTTCGGGCCTTGAGGACAAGCCCGCGGTTGCAGGGGCAGGTGATGTTATGGGCCATTGCCCATTGGCCCACAAGCGTTTGAGGAACAAGCCCACTAAATATAAAGATTATGTTATGGGCTAGTGTAGGAAAAGCCCAGTTACTATCTAAGGGTATTTTATTATTAAGAGCATTAGTGTTTGATGTATTTCATTATCTGTATAATGTAAGGATGTTTAAATAGCCTACTGGCCAATAGGAATGGTATGCATATTCAGAAAATACTCTCTCTCTCTCTCTAATTCTCCTTCTCTCTCCTAATTCCTCATCCCACTGTTAAGAACTCTGTTACAGTCTGTTCTTGTGTTTTTGTTTTGAGCAGCTCTGAACTTTATTGTTGATGGGCATGACATTACTAAACAACCACCTATCTTGAAGAAATATGCACTCATAAGTTAAAACATGTAGAGAAGAGTAAAATATTCTAAGTTTTTTTTTTTTTTTTTGAATTTTTTAGAGGGGTTGATAAAAGTATGCTAACAGTGAAACATCAATAATGACATGAATAAAGTAGCATCCAAAAGTATGGAAAGATAGAAATAGAGAAATAGAAGCTTGAATCTTTCCACCAGATAGATAAATACCTGACATTATACAAATTACATAAGCCTAAGACAAGCAATCAAGATATTGATAAGTGGACTGTTTTAGATAGATTTGGTAACTGGGAAATTCTGGATAAGGTAAACTGCATATTGCATATGTTAATTGCAAAATGGAAACTTGAGTTACTTGACAACATCATTTTTTAAAGAACAGTACGGTTAAATTGATGATTAAAATGAACGTATTAAATGGAAAGAACAGATGGCAAGAATGAACCAGTACTTGAGAACGTAGGTGTCCGAACTATCCAAAATCCAATCAGCCATATAGAGAAACCTTTCAATTTAACTGCTATAACACAAAACAACATATTTTATCGAGAAGAAGGGGGTTTTGTCTTTTGATGTTGTATCTGAGACCAAACTATCAGCTATTGCAAGCACATATGCATATCTATAAGAAAGTATAAACAGCAGTAATCTTAATAGGAGCTAAAAAATCCAGGCAGCCCAAGGGAACGTTGCCAAGATTATAAAAATTAGACCTCATATTAGAGTTGTCTACAGAAAGTAAAGCGTGTCATTCTTTCGAAATTTTAAAGTTTTCACACACAAAGAAATTCATCTACAAATGTCTAGATTGATAAGCATTCATAATATTGTATATTAGTGCGGTTCTGAGACTTGGCAAAACACTTCTGTACGGTTATAAGATCAGCCATATATAATTAGAAATACAAATTTTTAAATTATAACTCACCCATCAACAAGTTCAACAAGTCTTGGGTACAACTCTTGATCACGTAAACGGTTAATCTCCGAGACTGTTGAATCCAAAGATTGCATATCTACAATGTATCTTGTATGCAAAAGACTGACGGTTGCTTTTGCTTTCTCCAATGCTTCAAAGTTCGTGCCTCTCTTTTTTAGCTTGTTAAGCGTGGCAACCTTTCTTTGGTACTCAAATTTCATTAACTCACCAGCCTATCAAACAATATTCAGCCGCAAAATTCAAAACAGAACACGAAATATGTTGACCTACTTGCAGCTACATGATTGAATGTGTAAGAAAATCATTTAAAATCCTAAATAAGAAAAGATGGCAAATAAAGCTCCCTTTCCATCACATAACATTTGACTCAACTTACCTTAACTTCATCATAAAGTTTCTTTTCCCACGCTAGCAACTTGTCCAAGACCGTAGCATGAGTTTCGCGCTCCTCTGAGTCAAAATCATCTTTTACGTCATCCATACTAGGTATTCCTCTAAAGGACCGATTCCATGTAATAACACGCATCACCCTTGCAGAGTGATTAATATGTCCTGAAAACACAAAAGAAAAAAGTATCATTATAATTGAAAATGAACGATATATATACATGATACAAAAAAAAAACAGAAATGTATCCTCTCAATTCTCATATTCAAAATTTCACTAAACAAGAAAATTTCAGTGACGTTGTTATCAAGTGAAAATTTTGTGTTTATCTCTATTTTTATAAAGATTAAATAAGTGGGGTCCTATCAAAATTTGTAAATATTTTATGAAGAGAGAGATAGATATAAAATTTTAACATAATAAGAGGATCCTTTCCCAAATACCATGGACATGTGATTTTCTTTTTCTTTGACAAAACTATATCAGCAGAATAATTACTCAATAAACATATGATCTCATGAAGGTGATTACTGGTTACCTCTATTATCAGCAAAATTGGAATGATAGTGCAAGCGGGTGGCCTCAAGCATCTTTGAAACCTCATGAGCACTTTCGGAAGCCTTCAGAAAATGATCATCGAGATCAGTAAATATCTGAAAGAGATTAACATTCTGTTTAGCTGTCCTTTTCCCCTCCACCTCCGGTGCCTTCTTCCCCGAAGATGAAGCCATAGCCATAGCCATAGCATCAGGCTCAGAAACCTCATTGTCCCTCTCACTTCTCATAACCATGTGAACACCATCATCATCAACATCAACATCAATATCAATGCCTCTACGTGGCTTCTCTTCAGAAACCTTTCTCTGAATCTCCACCTCCTCGTTATTCAGGTCAATTTCTTCTTCATCCTTCAAGGTTGCCCCCGGCATGTTCTCCGCCGACGGAAAGAAATACTCCAAAGCAGCGTTCTGCTCCTGCTGCATCTGCATCATCTGCATCTGCATCGGATAACCTGCTCGTTGTTTCGACGGAGGAGGAGGCCGAGCTTCTTCTTCTTCAATGACTTGATCTTCTTCTTCTTCTTCATCTTCCACCTCGGCAATGGTTCCGACCGAATTCGTCATCTTGATCTCCGGCATGGTGGCGGAGCGGTAGAGAGGGTTGGGGAAATCAGGCAGAGGAGGAGGCGGCAGAGGAATCTCGTAAGCTTGTTGTGCGGCGGCGGCAACGGCGGCGGAGGAGGTGAAATCAGTGTTTTGGACTTCGCCTTCGGCGAAGTCAGTTAGGGCGGCGCCGGTGTTTTTAAGGTAGGTTGCGTAGGCGGAGTGCGCGGCGGCGAGTGCGTTACGAACGGAAACCGATTGCTTCATGAAGTGCTTGCGATCCTTGCAACGCGCCACTGCTTCCTCGTTCTCGATCTTCGATTGTGAGCAACCCATCTTCTTCGCGATGTTTGGTTAAACGATGACGTTTTTTTACTGAATGATCATCGAGCTCGTTTAGATTCACACAAAGTGATGAGAAGCTGTAAAGCGTAACCCACTGACAGTGAAGAAGATTCCATAACAACTTGCAAGTTAAGGCAACGAAACGGTGACGTTTTTGGTTGGAGCTTTCCAGGAGGATCATATTCATGAAAGCCTATAATACCGAGAGGAATTTGAAGACAGTGTTTTGGTTTTTTTTTTTCTCTTTTTGAGAGAGAGAATCTGACTTTTTTTTCTTTTCGAGCGGGAAAGCTGTAAAGCGCCCAACAATTGATTCCGTTTTATCCGGTGATATTGGGCTCTTTGGGCTAAGGCGGGTCAATCACAGACCCGAGACAAATTAAACGATGTTTGAATTTCTTGAATTTTGCCTCTAATTGTGAAATTCTTATGTATACATAGATAATAAAAAAATGTCCACAAGGGTATTTAGAAATCACGGATTAGATGAAATTAGAATAACAAATATGATTCTTGATATCTCAAAAAGGTAATTGCGCTTGCTTCAATATTTCTACAAAAGTTGAAGAATCAGGATCTCATCTTCCTTTATAATTCACACCACTCCATGTTCACAACTATCGATATGAAAAATTATGCCGAAGGAACTTAGCCAAATTTATTAACCTTTAAATATTTTCATGATAGGCCTATGAGTTAGACCTATATTATTACCTACACTAATTAGTGTTACATATATTCTAGCCAAAACAAAAGAATCAATTAATCAAACAGGCATATATAGTGCACTCCCAAAAGAATCATGAGTGCCCGTTTGGATGAGTTTTTATTCCTAAAAAATGTTGCTTTTTTTTAAATAAAAGTCCTTCCGAGAATATTTAGACGTTTGGATAGCAACTTTTTTAAAAAGTAAAATTTAAAATGTTTTTTTTAGCCGTTACTTTTGAAAAAAATAGAAATTAAAAGATAATATAATTTTTTTTGGAAAAAAGATAATATAAATTTTAAAAACACAAATTTAACCTCATCCTATCATACGTATTTTATCTCTCCTTATCCCACGATCATGCTATTTTATCTCTCTTCTATTGTAATTTTATATATAAAAAGTGCTTTTTTTTAACATCAAAATAATTTTTGTAATATAAAGTGATTTTCAGATCATATATCCAAAAGTAAAATAACTTTACCATAAAATAAAAAACAAGACAAAAGTTATTTTTCTAAAAGCTCATTCAAACAGATAAAACAATAAAAACTACACTCGATTACATATTTGTAACCCATTCTAAGAAGGTAATCATATAATATGACAATATCATTACAACTTTCTACTTGAGATATAGAGATAGAAATGGACATGGATTAAAAGAACCTAGGTGACATGTCTAAAGATATTGGATGCTGAGACCGTATGACATTGGTGTCAACATAAAAGAATAATGAAACAATAACGAGAATGAGAAAGTTGTGGTGCTTGTCAAGGCGTTTTCTACTATCTCCCTCTGAGAGCTGCAAAAAGAGCTGCCAAATCATCATAATCGGGTAGATTAGGATGGACACGCTCTAAGGAAATTGCTCGTGCATGCCCCTTTGATGTTTCAACTGCATTTGTGGATTCAGTAGGAAGAGATGTTCCTCTGACATGTCTCCTTACTGATCTTGGTATTGGCTTTTCTTGAACAACCGGTTCATGAAGATAATGGTTTGATTCCTTTTTCGGCAGAGCTTCAGAAACTGTTGGTTTCTTTAAATTGTTAGTTTTTTGTTTGAGGTAAGGAGGTGGAACATGCCAATAGGAAAATGGCCTCTTAACTTCGGGTTCATCCTCAGATACACTTCCCAAGGAACTTGAACTAGTCTTTCGGTCATGATGGGATGACATGTCTGTACTTGTTTCATCATCACTACTATTTTGGTGCCTCAATGAGTCATCATTGAAATGAGATAGGGTCTCTCTTTCCTTTCCTTTTGATTTATTGTACTCTCTTCCATCTTTGTGTTCTCCCCCAGTGACTAGATTGTCTGTTTTATCAAGCTTAGGCCTCTCCTGCAACCAACAGCATCAAAATCCATATTTTTTTAGCTTAGTTGATGTAATATCCTTTAGCTCTACCTTTTAGGCTTAAAAGTATATTACAGCAAATAACCAATTCTAATTCATATTTCTGAAACAAATCAATGTGAGGACTTACTTCACGTAATGATTGCTGTGTATAAAGTCTTTGTTCCAAAGCCTTGCCATCCCACTCTATAGAGAACTCTTGTGCTATATCATATAATAATCGAATCTTCATTTCTCTAGTAGGAGGATTTCGCCTCAACTTCTCAACAAACTGAGGGAAAAGCAATTATTGAAGTTAGTGTTAGAAACAAATATATCTTCAAGAAAATAATTTATCTTAGTAATCAACAAGAGTTACAATTTGTGAATTAGTATGTGATATAAGAGTGGAATCATTGGTTTACCTCTTTACTGGCATAATGTTCAAGAGAATTTCCAAATTTCTCAGTAAACAAAGTTCTGAGGTCACGCAATTCTGGCAGATCAGCAAATCTTGCTGCAGCGTACATCAATGATGGTACAGCTTCCTTGCATTCATCAGGGCAATCACTGTATAAGAAGATTTAGAGATTGTCAAGATAAAATCATGTTAATGTCTTGTAGACTAGAAAGTTTAAAATTGAAGCTTGAAATAGAAGATAAAACCCTTCAGTTTCATTAATTTAGTTAGTTTGACTTGTATACATCTGTTGGTCATAATGTTTGTTTTCAAGATGTTCACTAAAGGTGTCAAGAAGCATCCAACACACAGAAAACCAAGCTATTGTATTATGTAACAGACATAATTAAATGAGCAACACATCTATAAATATAAAGAGCTGCTGCACTCTCCATCTCAACAAAAGGAAACTCAAAGAAAAAAGAAAAAAAACAGAAGAATATTCTAGTACATATGTAGAGAAGCATACCTCTGTTTAGTTAGGTCTTCAAGATGATCCGATATGCATCCAATAAACTTTGCAATGAGTTCATAGCAGGATGACATGTTTTGTTCGTACAGAAGTCCTTCAGCCTGCTTCAAGTGCAAAGAGTTATCATTTGTTGTTACTGGCTTGCAAATTGCAACAACTTACAACACCGTGTTATATGCATAAAATGGATCAATCCAAGACTTCTAGCAGTCTTTTTGAATGTTATGCACAAAAAATGATTGCACCTCAGATTACATCTTCCAATAGAAGCATGACTAAGTACACGTCTTATAAACCAAAAAATTCTATAGACATTATTCCATCTTCTCATATGAGGATATGAAAGGATGACTTATAGTTATAGACTCCAAAACTTTTGTAACTTGAGGCTACAAATAAGCAAGTTATGCAAATCCAATTACTTGAATAGACATACCACCAAAAGAGAGTGTAAAGAACGTTGGGATACACCACCTCAAAAGCTAGCTCAAAGGGTGGGAGTGCCCAAGGCCTTATAAACTCCACATTCGTTGCCCATACAACCAATGTGAGACTATATATCTCAACACGCCCCCTCACACGAGAGCCACTGGGCTTGAAGGAGGGACTATATATCTCAATACGCCCCCTCACACGAGAGCTAAGAAATTCCACAAGAGAAAGTGGGGGACGGCGAGGCTCTGATACCATATAAAGAACCTTGCGATACACCACCCAAAAGCTAGCTCAAAGGGTGGGAGTGCCCAAGGCCTTATAAACTCCACATTAGTTACCCATACAACTAATGTGGGACTATATATCTCAACAGAGAGAGAGTTCATGTGCGTTTAGAAGTTAAATATCTTGATTGTGAACAAAAAAAAAAGTCAGGTAAAGTTCTTTCTCCACAATTCAATTCCACAAAATAGAAGAGAAAGAATCAAGCTAAGAAACTTAGGAAGTAAACCATCTAAGTAAATGAGTAAACATAAGCAAAATATAAAACTAGAATGAGAACATTACCTTTTTATATGCATCATAGTCAAGGCCACTCCTAAGAAGCTCGGAGATGTCACTCTTCATAAACTTCTGCACTGCTCTCCTCTTCTTCTGTATAGTCTCTAGCCGTGTCTTTATACACTTAGTGTACGATATGCTGTTTTTTTTAAAATGTGAAATCCAAAACAATATTAGAAAACAACAAGTTCAAAAAGAAAAAGAAAAAAGGCAGAGTCTTTATTTCCATGTGAGAAGAAGAGAAACAGTTTATGGCTTAGTGTTGTACCATTTTGAATAGAATTTAGGCTTCAATAGCCACCGAAACATTTTGTTCGAGTATCTGAGGAGAGTGGAAAAGGGAAATTGGCTTTTGTTGGGTATATCTTAGAGGCTATGTTCTGGTTTTAAATATAGCTGTGAATTGAGAATGAACATCAAGTTACGTCAAGAATCAGCATTCAGGAGACCTCAAAGAAAAGAAATGGAGTTCTCAGGAAGAGAAAAACCCTGAACTCTATAGAGGGAAAGACAGAGATTGGTAAAGGAGAAGTTGTTTAGAAGAGGTAAATCCTGAAACCCACGAAGAAAGAGACAATAAAAAACGACGCAAGTATCACGCTAAGTGGCCAAAAAAACAGTTCCTTGATTAACAAGGAGGAAACACGGAGAAATAAGCAACAGAGGGTCTCTGAAAATTCGATGTACCTGTCATGTAACAGATATATATATATATGTATATATATATATATATATATATATATATATATATATATATATATATATATATATATGGGTTTTAAAAGTAGAAATAAATATAACCGTTAGATCAACATAAGCGATCTAAAATGACTGGGTGTTGTGTAATGTCACAATATCCTATCCCTATATATATATATATATATATATATATGGGGAGATTAAAATATTGTGTGTCGTTTTGATTAAAATTTTGTAATTTTAGGTGTGTCAGTAAAATGTATATGATATAAAAATAAATAAATTTAAAATATCCCCTTTCTTTAATTCATCTAAATTTAAATAAACACCCTTCATTAATCAAAACGACGTAGTTTTGGGGCTATATATATATATAGGTGAGAAATGTTTTTCCCTATATATATATATATATATCGTAGTATCAAATTTAAAATTTGACACACTTGGTATCAAAGGATCCTGTCTCATATATATATATATATATATATATATATATATATATATATATATATATATATATATATATATATATAGGATATAAATTTACAAACTTTTTTTGCAAATTACACTAACTATGACCGGTCGTACACTACTGGTCATACTTAGTGTAATTTGTAAATAAAAAAGTTTGTAAATATAATAATATATATATAAATCAACAACTTTGCCATTAAATCAAAAATGATCTAACGACACACCATCAATCACACATATATATATATGTGTGTTATGATCACTTTACATTAGTGTAAGTTACACTCTCAATGATGTGTCCCACTTATATCTAATTCTAATTTTTTAGTAATGTGAGCCATTGAATATAATATCAAGTGTAAAATTATACTGCCTCGTGTGTGTATATATATATATATATATATATATATAGAGAGAGAGAGAGAGAGAGAGACTTGTCAAGTTCATGTTCCAGCTGCAAGCAATAAGCCTTTTACATTAATTTAGGATGATATGGTTAATGATGGAGGTTCCAAAATTGCCGACAAAGAGATCCAAGTGTAAGACTAATAAGACAGTGGCAGATTGGTCAGAAACGGTTTTAACTGGAAGATTGACGGTTAAAAGGAGGCTGTGAGGCAAATAACCAGCTAGGAATTTAGTTGTCAATCTAGTACTTTGCAAAATGTGGATAAGAAGAAATTTTTTTAAAAAAAATTGTTTTTTGTAGAATGGCATTTCTTTTTCTTTTTGAGTGAGATAGAATAGCATTGTTGAAGTGTTTAATAGTTCTACAAGTTCCGATGTTTTAGTACTTGAAGGCTTTTAACTAGTTGATAACCATTTGGCATTCTCATTCATTTGGAACGAAACCGCAAGCTTAATATAACACTAAGGTATATTATATATGATATATAATACAAAATTCAATTGTTAACATTACATGAATAAATGTTTTATATTATTTTGAAACAATGAAAAATGATTATCACAAATTGAGATTATTTTAGTTAAAAAGGGTATTTTAGTTATTTCAAAGTTGTTGGCCATCTTGAACTTATTGCTGGCTGTCTTGGGGAGGGAAGAAAGGGATATGTATAGTATAATAAAAGTTGTCACAAGCAATTCTGCCATATAATAGTTGGCGGAAAATGTGGGGCACTCACAAAGTATGGCATAGCATATTCATTGATTGAACCAAATATTCTTCATTTCTTTTTCACTAATCAAGTATAATATTCGGAAAGGAAAGGAAAAAGTCACAAAGTTAAGTGACATTGAAGATGACTGAGTTACGTTTGCGTGCTCCTTCACATGAGAGAGGAAGTAGGGTCAAATTGCGTGGTGACTCGCTGAAAATATGCTTAATACTTTCTACAACATAGGTACAGCTATGAGCTAGCCTCCCAAGGTGCATGAGACCATGACCCTTCTGCTTCTTTATTCTTAAATTATGCTATATTCCTTTTTTTAATGTTCACTTAATCCCTTTGCTTATTCGCCAAGTATACTCTGGCTGCTGCCCAGCCATGAGGCCCATAACCAATGCAAAGTTCAAAAGGGAGGGAATTTTGGGGCATGATTTTAGGTTACCTTTTTCTTTAGGGGTGGACATACTAAATGATGACTTATCAAATGTGTCACATGAGTAACATAGAGCAAGTCTAGCCAAAACTGGCTCTCATTTTAAACAATAATTTTGGATGTTGTATATTATTTTGTTTTGGTATAAGTTACTCTCTCAATATTGGTTGTTGATACATTTATGGGTTCCCTTTTTCTGCAGTTACTGCAGATAAGTTATCTGCAGTAATAAGCTCAATACGACATCGTTTTGGGACGAAAATCATGGTATTTTTGTGATTTTAATTTATTTCAAGGTTATAATAGTCTTTATATTTACAATTTTTTAAGATTTCAATACCAAAATGATATCGTTTTTGAAAATAAATGCAAATAACTTATCTACAAAAACATTTTTCCGTACATTTATATTCTCAATCTTTGTGAGTTTTTAAAAGGCAGCTATAAGGTTAATTTCATGTGCATGAAATAAAAAGGGGGTGGTGATGTTACTAGAATGAATCCCTTAAAAACCACGTGCCTCAACCACCTTTGGTACACATTTTAACCATTTCATTGATTCTAGGTTCACCTGTTCCCTCATGATTCAAAATATAATTCCCTGCCAAATGAGAAATAAAAGCCATGAACACATTAACAGACAGAATTTTGATGTAATTAAGGAGGCATTTAGTGGTCGGTGTTAACATAAGAATCAATGAATTAAGGTACTTATGCATGCTACATGATAGAGAGAGAATAAGAATTTTTGGAGCAAACCAAATAATGCCAGCTCGCCTGCTCCAAATGGAACTCTGGTTTATATAGTCAAAATTACAGGCTGTGATTGTCTTTAGCCTTCAGCAGATTTAAGCATATCATGTCACAACCTAATATTCGTCGATTTTGGTGCAAAATGTTCACATGAAGTGCTGGTTTCAACTACTTCAAAAGTTAAAGCTCCTTGATGTGGGTTAGGAGAATATTTTTGGTGCATCAAATTTATCGAATTTGGTACATCTTTTTTTATAAATTTGATAAAATTTGTAATGTGACGGAAAACAAAAAAATTCAAAAATGGATAAAATATTTTTTAAATTAATAGCCTAAAAATTTCTAAACCAATACCCATTAACCCATCAACTAAACCCGAGAAAAAATCGAGTCAAATCTTATCAACAAAGTTTTATGCTTCATATCTCATTGCCAAAAGAAAAACTATATTATAGTTTAGTAATGTTTTTGTATTTCAAATTTTTTTTTTACAAAGTCAATGTATACAAAAGATGTTATTTGCACAGTAATCATAAATCAATTTTATGATTTTTAAAAAATC
The DNA here is from genome assembly GCA_032173675.1 of Gastrolobium villosum. Taxonomy (NCBI): domain Eukaryota; kingdom Viridiplantae; phylum Streptophyta; class Magnoliopsida; order Fabales; family Fabaceae; genus Gastrolobium; species Gastrolobium villosum. The sequence continues at coordinate 13,374 of JAVKPL010012706.1, forward strand.
GAAAACCGATCCAATTCAATCCGAAAAAAATTGGATTTGAGGAGCATAGGATTTGAAAACAATTCTCGTGTGACCAGCTGGCAGTGGGTTGGTTCTCAATATACTAGCTAGGATCAGATTTATAGCGAATTTTAAAGATTTTGTTGCTTGTTCGTGGAAAATGGTAAAGAAATACTATTACTCGGTGCAACAAATCTAACAATTATTTCTCAAAAAGATAATAATAGAAATAATCCTCAAAAAGATAATTATTGCTTGTTGTTAAATCTGTGCATACTCATTGAAATTATATATATTTTTCTATTGTAGTGGATAGAAAAATATAACTTCGGTAGTTAACTTTACTTTTATTTCGTATTTGTTTAATATAATGAAAACCTGTAATTAAGATTTAAATATAATACTTCTACTCAAATTTTCACTCGCTGCAACTACTAAATGATATGAAAATTATATTTAGCTTTTTTGCTATGGTAATTTATTTATTTTTGTTTCAAGTCTTTTAAATTTTTTTTTTGTTCTTTGAGATTATCCCCTAATAATCTCATTGATTCTCTATAGATTAATCCGGAGTTTAGGACGAGTTCAGAGATAAGGCTTTAAATTCCTCCAAAAGATGATATTGGGAAGAATCGAACACATATTTTCACTGCTCACCTCCCATACGCCAATTAATTCTTATAAAATTTTTAATTACTAGCTAGTTAGATCTAACCAGGAACCTGTGAAAAATTTATAATGATTTTGAACATATTTCAAAATATATTTATCCAGTTTGTCTAAAATTTGGTGTTAAATTACTTTAGTATCAAATAGTTTGCAAAATCTTGGCTGAAGTAAGAAAGACAAAGGAGGAGAGAAACGGTACAATTAAGACAACTATAAACTAGTTATTAAAAAATTAATTTTATATTGAATTTATTTTAAATCAGTCTTTCAAGATTTTTTTTTTTTGGTAAAGAATCTTTCAAGAATTAATTGACCATTTTTTCTTCATTTTTACTTTTTTTTTATTATTTTGTCTATCTTCTCAAACTATATATTGATTTATTTTATATTTATCAAAGTTTGATTAATATTTATTCGAGTAGAAAGTTATTTATTCTAATTTACCTGAATAAATAACTTATTAAGGATTGTCAAATTTTAGTCAAACAATGATAGAACAGATTAGTATATAATTTGGAAAAAAAAAATTAGAGTGATAAAAAAAATTTAAATAGAAAAATAATCAATCAGCTGTCTTTCAAACATGCAAGAACATTCTTTCATCTGGACTCTAGAGGATAACATGACCCAAATTTTAACCGAGATAACTACAAAAATAGATGTGGTTATTCAGTGTTGGGCGTGATTATTGTCGTGAGAAATCAGTTGAATCATTGGTAAAGTAGATGCTAATTGTAAATTCATTGAAAACATCAATTCTGATATATGGAATCATATAGTCCTAAAAAAAAAAAACTTTTAGAAAGGAATATCCCTCTGTTGAGGAAATCCACAATGCATGTGGATTAAAAACAACCTAGAACAATGTAAAATAAAATAAAATAAAATAAAAAACTAGAATAGAAAAGGGGGAAAAAGTCACCATGAGGGGAACAACAAAGATTATGTTTATGAAAACATAAAACATCTACACTTACAAGGCAGGGTACATGTCCTTTCTAACAATTCTCACTGTTCTAGCTAGCTACCACATGAAATGCCTAAAAAAGTACATGCATGCATTAATTGATTCCCTCGACTTTCACATTTAATATCTCATTTAACAAACTAATATCATAATTTACTTGATTAAACACCTGAACCCAAAATGCTAACTAACTACAAGACGCACCTCAACATAGTGATGAGAAAATGGAAGAAATGATTTTCTCTGTGAAGAAATTCATGTCTCACTAATCGCTCCAAGTCAAGATTGCGAGGAAGTAAATTGCCATAATAGAGAATGGTTGTCATAGTGGCTATAGGTTCACACACTAGTGCTGTTGCCAGTCTCACCGGTGAACCCAGCATTAGGATCTGCAAAATGTAAAGTCCCACACAGAGCAAACTCCAAAAATTAGTGACCATGCATGATAACATTCTCACATTGTACTATATATATCATCATATTCATATAAAACAGCACTACTTGAGAAATGCATGATATTATTAATAACATTTTGCTAATATAAACTAAATCAACTTGATGAACATTAATTAATAAACTGAGAAACATGCAGCTATTCAACCCTCCCTTGAAACTCTTTACATTCCTACTCATGTATGTCACTAACAGAGAAGGATCATACCATGGTTGGTCTTGAGGAAGTGAATTTTTTTTGTTTTCAACAAAGAAAAGAGAAAGAGAAGAAGGAGTAATGAGAAATGGCAGAGCAATAGATACATACACAGCGAATTACTTATGGTCAGATCTACCGTAAAAGCTGTCTCTAATATGCAAACTGAAAAATATATACAGACAAATAGATGCTACATACTATTGGACCTTGTTTCTGCCAACATCGATCGTATCGACACCTCGCTTCAATGAGCAATAAAAACCAAATAAAATCTTTGCCAAATATATAACAAAATAATAAAACAAAGAAAGATGTATGTACATAACATTGACAATAAAATATAAAACACACTTGCATAGATTTTATATTTATAAATTTCATAGTAGGCTAATTTGAATCATTTAGAAAAAGTTTAAATAAAAATAATAATAATTTTAAAAAAGTTAAAGAATTTTTAAAAGAACAAAGCCTATATTAACACACTTAATATTGGATTAAAATCATGTGTGTGTGCATAATGCGTGCATCATTTTTTTAGTTTCTAAGTTTTTATTTCAATTTTAGTGGTATTTTTTATATTTGTTTTGTTTTTTAAAATGCATTAGTGTTTGAAAATTCAATTATATTAACAAATTATTTCTTATTTTGATAGTTGAAATTCACAGTAAAAGATTTTTAATTTTATTTTTAATTTCTGTTTAACATAATTTTTGTGCCTCGATATTCAAAATATAATTGAGATTGTGTGCTCAAGAGTTCGGGCCAGTGCCAAAGCATAAAAATGATGTCCATTCCCGGCCACTTATTTTCCTCGATTAGCTAGCTTGTTTGATCACTAATCACAATATAGTATGTACGTTGCGTGTACTTTTATATTATAAAAATAGGGTAATAGTTTTATAATGTAATAAGAGATAATAATTATCTCCTACTTATTTATTTATATAAGTGAGGTCCACTTTCAAGAGAAGAGAGAGAAAAAAGTAGAGTGAGACCCATCTTAAATTTATGTGTATAAGAGACAGATTTTTTCTTATGTAACATAAGAATAATAAATCCCATAAAAATAAGATAAAAAGAAAATCCTATAATGATTGATCTTAATTTGAAGTCATGTTTTAAGAAGTTAACTATATTAGCTTCAAACTCCAAGGGAGGATAAGAGAAAACTGTGGGTGCGTGCATAGAATGCATATCCAAATAAAAAGAATAAAAAAAATTGAAAAAAGCGTGATTGGTGATTTAGGTCGAGAAAATGGTTATATCCCTATATCGTTTGCTATGTGGCAATTTGTTTGAAGCTAACTTCTCAAAACTCACTATCAAGGAGCACAGCACCTATTGGATTTGGAATCTATAGGCTTATTGTGATAATTAATTACACACTTTCATATGAGTCTGTTTTGACAGCAACTTTTGGTACTTTTGAGAATAATTAAAGATATTTGTTATTTGTTTCCACTATTTTTTTTTTTATAAACATTTGTTTCCACTATTTAGATTTACGCTTATGTCTGAAAATATTATTTTCGTTAGATATATTAGGTATCTTAAAAGACTGTGAAATAAATAAATAAATTTGGTTAAAATGAAGGTTAATGTAAAGATACAATTGTCATACAAAAGAAAAAATATATATAAAATTAAATGTAATTCAGTATTGAAGATTTTAATTAAAGGAAAAGTTTTGAACAAATGTTAAACCAAAAAATATGATGTTATTTGTGTATGTTAATGCCAATAGCAACACGATATCGTAAGACACTATGATAAGAAAAATTGGTTTTGATACGTGGGAACATATTTAAAATTAAAAAATTTTTAATATATATAATGCACATTTTAAATTAAATAATATTTTTAATATATATAATGTACATTACATTTTATATTCAATAACTTGATAAACAAATGAAACAAATTGATATTATCCCTTAATTTAAACAAAAAAATTCAAAGAAAATAAATTATTTCCATAATTCCATTACATTAATATAAAGGAAATATAGTAGAATATCCATAGAAAACCATAAACTATGTAGATTACATTCATGGAGTATTTTCATCTAAAATAACATTTTTTTAAGTTTTTATTAAATGTATTTTTATTTTATTTTTTATAATTTTATTAATGTATTTTAATTTTTTAAAAATTAGTTTTATTATAAAAATACCCTTTGACTATTCAGACACAGTCAAATTTGTGTCAGATTGGTCAACATGTAAAAAATATTGATCACGTGTCAGATCGTGTCGAGGGTGTTCAACACGACTCTTCGGATTTTTTGAAATGTCCATTTTTCATAGGTTATGATATATTTAATGGTCAATATAAAGAGGACAAGATATGATAGATTATCATATATGCTTTTATTCATTGTTTGTTGAACCCAATATGATAAGTTTATCATGTCCGCAAAAAGATAAATTACCATGATGGGGACTTAGGGTAGAAATAGACAAAATAGAATAACAAATGTTACGTCACTCTCATTTCAAATGTAGCCATCCATATTCTCTTCTCCTGCGAACCTTGATAGCTTGGTGAAGGTTAGTATTTGCCACCAACCAGTCACCACCGTTGTTGTTATCGGTCTTCGACCTCCTTTAGCACACACTACAATCACTACCATCCATCAACAATTATCATGATCTATCATTGTCACCAGCTACCATCACCCCTAAGCATCTGGCACCAAGCATCAATGTCACCATTAGTCATCACCATCAGTCAACTCCAAAAATTGCCATCAATCACCACCGCCACCGCCACATGCCAACACCGCACCAACCATAACCACCATTGTTGTTGTCACCAATGGCCAATGCTACCCCCACAAACCAGCCATCGCCACCTTTAACCATCAAGCACTAACCATTAGTGCTACCATTAGCAACCATCATTATCATCAGTCAACCACCGTAATTGCCATTAGTCACTGCTATTGCCACCATTTCCACCAACGACCCTACCTGCCACCATCATTGCTTACTGTCGGTGCTACTACCACTAGGCACCAATCATTACCACGACCATTAATTACAACTGTCGTCGGCATCAATCCACCACCGCAATTGTCACTGCCTATTTCTGGTTGCATCACCATCAACCACCACCACTTCGGCAACCCCTACTTCTCATCTGCGATGCGCGGACACGTAGTTTTTTGGGGGGGATGCGTGTCGGACACTGGCACGCTCTGACACGCGGTGAACATTTTACAACACGCGGTCAATGCTCTGATACACTCCGACACGTTTTTTAGACACACGGTCAACTTTTTCAACACACGGATAACGCCCCGACATATTTTTTTTAGAGCTAAATTTTATTTTATTAACTAAACATGAAAAAAAATAATTTCTAAATCAAATTTTTTTCTGTTATGAAGTTTGACATGGAAAATTAACAAGGTACGAAAAATTATTTTTGTAATAAAATTCTAAATTTGATTGGTTATATGACTTATTATGGGTTGTTATATGTATTAAAAAAAAATTATGTTATATACATTAAAAACATTATTTAATATTAAAACGTGTTCCAACATGTCGGAATATGACATTTTTTAGAATTTACGTGTCGACGTGTTGTGTCATGTCGTATCGTGTCGTGTCGCGTGTCCTGTGTTAGTGTCAGTGTCGGTGCATCATAGCTTATCACTCATGCACCACACATTGTCACTTGCTACTGACCACCAATATTAACAATCATTTTAAAAATTTATTTGCTAAAGATATAATAGTTTTAATTTTGAAATTTTGTAAGTTATTTATATAGTTTAATATATTTTATTTTAAAACTATGACTTTTAATATATAGTTTAATATATTTATATAGTTTTAATTTTTTAATATTTTAATAATATAAGGATCTACCTTACCCCAAAAAAAAGAATAATATAAGCTAGATTGTATTGCCCTGCTAGTTCGAATGGCTAACCAATGGGACTATCACATCAATGAAGCATATGACTTTCTTGACACGTTTTGATATTAAATAATAATTTTAATTTATGTATATACTATATTTAATATTCAATTAACAAAAAAATGAATCTAAACTTATAATATTTATAAATTTTGCAAACACACAATAAAATGGTAGTTGTAATCTAACATGATGAATTTTATAAATGTTATGGGTAAAATATATTGAAGTGTCGGTGCTTCATAGACTATCACATCAATGAAGCATATGACTTTCTTGCACATATCTCTTCACACTCCCCATACACGCATCACCTTTTACATGTCATGCGTAAAACATATTTAGTGGGTAGCAGAGAAATCCTTGCCCTCTTAATCCGCGAAAGGGATTAGTTTTATCCTATGTGGGGTGGGGAAACCCTTGGGTATATCCAAAAAAAAAAACACCAACAAAACCAAAAAAAAAATCATTCCCCGTTAAACCCGACTAGCGAGTGTGGGGATGAGGTAATCCTTATACGCAGCCTTACCCTTGCATAATTGCAAAGAGGCTGTTTCGTGAATTCGAAACCATGACCTTTCAATCATGAAAGAACCAATACCAACCCTAATTTTTATGTGCACCACCGCTTCTCACTCTCGGCTTCGTCTGGGGTATTATGTTGACTTTTTCTTGTTTGTCATTTTTTTTTTGAGAATTACTAGTGCATTTTTGAATGGAACTTTCTTAGCTCTATACAATTATTTTCTTTGCTTAGTATCTACAGTGGGAGACCTACAAGGACTGTAGGCCATGACAAACTTTCTTATTTTTAAAAATAGGTTAGTCTTGGCATACACATAAAGCCTTTAATAAGCCAGTAGGTCAGATAGACTGAATTTTTTTTACATAGGTTTGGGTCAGAAAGGCCAAAGCCCAACTCAGCCCATTTACACCCCTGGTTTCTGCTGAAAAGAAGTTAAACCTAATACTTCCTAAATAGGCATTAAATTTGCACAATTATTTCTTATCATATTCAAACCTTTCATTTTATTTTTTGTAGAATCACTAAAATATTATCCTACTTGAATTAATGTATAAATTTTACTTAGTTCACCTTTTTTGACTTCTTAAGCAACAAGATATTAGACAATGGCATAGACATAGGATTTATCCCAAAGAGAGGAAAATATTTTGAGTACTACAAAAGTATTGAACACTTAGTACATCCTTTATTAAATATGAAAAAATAATATATTCAATTTTTTTATTTTACCTGTCTTTTTATGATTATTCTCTTCTACGTCAATATCTTTTTCTATTTTTAGTAAAGAAGTATATACTCCTGTAATTTTTTAAGTTAGGTTCCGTATAGATTCACTATAATATTATCCTACTTAAATTAATGTAAATTTTACTTAGTTCATCCCTTATCACAATTTTTTTTTTTTTTGACTCCTCGGGGTTAATCGATGAATTCAAAGATAATCGATACCAAAGTAGGCTTCAATAAAGTTGTCCACTTCTTGAACAACAATATTTTACAAGACAATAAGGTTGACTTAGGATGTATCCCAAAGGGAGAAAAATATCTACCGTAATAGGAGAGTACGAAAGACTTAGTGTATCTTTTATTAAACATGAAATAAATAAAAAATTAATTTTTTATTTTATTTTACCCATTTTTTATGATTATTCCCCCTAATTTCACATCTTTTCCTATTTTTAGTAAAAGAGTTCATACTCTTGTAATACCAAAGTTATGTTCCACAAGGGAGGGAGGAAAATGGTGAACACACGTTCAGCTCCTATCACTTTTTTACATCTCCTTAATTTGTTTGAAGTGTGAAGATATTGGGTGATCAAACAGAAACATAGATGATCGGAATTATTCTTGCAGTTATAAGCATTTTGGTTACATCAATGCAGTAGCAGCGACAACAATTTAGTGGAAGATTTTGGCCACGTGTCAATGGCTATCAGCTAGCTTTATTAATGTAAGTGAGCAAATTAGACTAGTTTATGAACAGATAATTTATGTTGCTAAAAGAAGTAAAGTCCTCTTGGACCCATTTTTTTTTAATCTGTTTTGTAACTTTTGTTCTGCTCAATGGACTGTTTTATTAATCCTCTTCTTTTGTGCCGTAAGCAGGAGGACAAAAACACACACGTGAGTAAAACAGCAAACGCCATGCGAGTTAGAAAGCAACTAGTGTATTATCCGTGCATCGGCACGAAAAAAAACCAATTTATTTGTATGTAAAAGTTTATCTAAATTTAAAATAAATATTATGAATAATATTTTTTGTTAAAATTTAATAGCATGATATAGGAACAAACAAAAAAGATATATCTTTCTTCAGTCTCAAATTAAATAATGACGTTGAGCTGCACTACAAAATATATTCACATATGCAGGTAATAAAACATGTATTACTAACACAGCGTGATAAAATAAAAAATATTAATTAATAAAGAATTAATTAAAATTCAAAATATCCGAATGATTTGCAACTTAATATAATGTATTTGTAATAAAAAAATTAATGATGTGCTTGACATAAAGGTAATAAGAAAGATGCGTAACGTATAGTTGCAAAAGTTATAAAACTCGATTCACAAAAATCAGTAAAATTTTACAAAAATCACAAAATTTTACTCATCTTTTTTTTCAGTATTTTCCAGATATGAACTTTCATTTAGAAAGATCAAATTTACAAAATAATAATACTTAAATATTTTTTTACAAAGATTTGGGTCGTTAGTATTTGGAAATTTTCAAATTCGTATTAACAAAAATTAAAATCAGAATTAGGAATTTAATTATAAAAAAGGGTGAAATTTTAATTTAATTATAAAAAAATATTGGCGGGCCGGTCCTCCGGACCGAGTCTAGTTTGCAACCTCTAATTGTCAGCATTATATACCAGCATGTAATACATTTTTATATTTATCCACATAAAAAATTCTTATAGTTGCATCTAGATTTTTATATTTTATCTCAGAGATGGACATTCATTTATTACAATCAGATTTATAAAATAATAATAAATAATTATTTTTTTGCAAGGATTTGTATACTTAGTATTTTCAATTTTATAAATTTGAATTTACAAAAATTGAAATCAGATTTAGTAATTTAATTATAAAAGAAGAAATATAAAATTTTAATTTAATTATAAAAATAAGTTGGTGGGTCGGCCCTAAGGGCCGAACCTAATTTGCCACCTCTAACTATCAACATATAATAGGTTTTTATATTTATCCACACAAAAATATTCTTACAGTTGCATTTAGATTTTTACATTTTTTCTCAAAGATGGACCTTCATTTATTACAACAGATTTACAAAATAATAATAAGTAATTATTTTTCGCAACGATTTGTGTCGTTAGCATTTAAAATTTTACAAATTTGTATTTACAAAAATTAAAATCAGATTTAGGAATTTAATTATAAAAGAAGAAGATGAAATTTCATTTTAATTATAAAAATATTTTGGTAGGCCGGCTCGCAAACTTAGTTTGCCAAATCTAACTATCAACATGTAATAGGTTTTTATATTTATCCACACAAAAAAGTTCTTATAGTGGCATTTAGGCTTTAATATTTTATCTCAAATATGAACTTTAATTTATTACAATCACTTTTAAAAATAATAATAAACAATCATTTTTTGCAAGGATTTGTGTCATTAGTATTTGAAATTCTACAAATTTATATTTACAAAAAATTAAAATCAGATTTACAAATATAATTATAAAAAAGAAGGATGTAATTTTAATTTAATTATAAAAATACGTTGGTGGGCTGGCCCTCCGGGCCAAGACCGGTTTGCCACCTCTAACTATCAGAATATAATAGATTTTTATATTTATCCACAAAAAAACTCTTATAGTTACGTCTAGGTTTTTATATCTTATCTTAGAGATGAAGTTTCATTTATTACAATTATATTTACAAAATAATAAGAAATAATTATTTTTTTGCAAGGATTTGTCTCTTTAGTAGGGATGAACTTTCATTTATTACATGTATATTCAAAATGTTTATGTTAAATATTTAAAAAAAAATACTTGTTGGGAAATTTTTTCTCCTTTTGTATTACTTTTTTTAGTTAAAATTTTAACAAATATTCTTTTAAAGTATGAATTCGTCATTTTTTATTTTTATTCAAATTTAAAATTTAAATTAATCTTTTATCAACTATACAAATATTTTTTGTTTAATCTATGATTTTATATTATATTCAAATTTCTTATATAGATATCTTTTTCCCATTACAGAAATATTAAATGCTGAACTTTTTTTTCACTTTTCAAGTTCAAGATTCAAATTAAAAAATTTCAAATTTTTTATATTAAATATTTTTCCACCAATAGACATAATAATTAATATTATTAATAAGTATAAGATAATTTTCCAAATAGAAAGTAGTGGGAAACATGGATAGAAGGATGTGCACATTCTCAAAATAATAATTTCTTATTTTCATTTACGACATATGAAATTGTGTTATTTATACTCTTATATCCAAAAAAAAATGAACGTTTAATTTGTTTGTTATATATTAAATTAAAACCTTTTTTCAGTGATTAAATTTTGTTATTTATTTTTTTCAGAACGATAAATGTCATTTTTTTACTTTTTATTTTTTATTAAACTTTTTTTTACTTTTTATTTTTTATTAAACTTTAAAATTTAAATTCATTTATTTTCATTATGTATATTGGAAAAGGATATTGTAACAATCAAGTTGTGTTACTATCAAGTTACTACCAATTAATTTTACCGTTAGATCGATTATGTTGATCAAACGGTTATATTTATTTTCATCTTTGTATGGTTATGATTGATTCCCCATATTTAAAGTGAAAACATTAAATATGAGAAATCATAACCATGCGACGGTGGAAATAAATATAAAATATTACATTTGAAAAATCATGACCATATAAAGATGAAAATAAATATAACTGTCTGATCAACATAATCAATTTAATATTGAGATTGATTAATAGTAACACAACTTAATTGTTATAATATCTTTCCCCAAAAAATACATGAATACTAGAAGAAGAAATAGAAATAATACTAATTATAACACACTCTTATATGTAGTTTGAAAATAAATTTATCTCCAATAACTTAATAAATAATAAATCTGTTTTAATAATTTTTTAGGTAGTGTTATTTTAGATAGATGTGGTATTCGCACTATATATAGAACTGAATGCGCGTTAGTGAAACTTTAGAAACGAGGGTAAGGGCGTGTCTTGTGTTGTTCCTCTTTCTCTTTGTCGTTTCTGTGTTGTGACCGAAACCCTAACTCTACATCGCAACCATGTCGACCAAGCAAGGTACCATGATTCTTCTATCTCCATCTTCCGAAACTCTTGATTTCTAATATTTAATTGATTAACTTAAACATTAGGTTCTTTTTTTTTTTTTGCCCTATCAATTTTTTTAACGTGGACTCTCGAATTCAGATCTGTTAATAATGATTAAGGATGTTGATTTTGCAATTTATCTAATTGATTTTTATTTTTATTTTGGTTTTATCGGCTTTTAGGTGGAAAAGCTAAGCCTTTGAAGAAACCCAAGTCTGATAAGAAGGATTACGACGAGGTATTTCATTGAAATCCTTTTTCGTATTTATGTTGTTTTCAATTTTTTCGTATGATATTTAAACTGGTGTGGTGAAAGGATAGAATTATCATGGTTGATGCTCTTTGGTTTGAGAATTAGTTTAGTTTATGAAAGAGGGAATAGAGAAGTGTGAGTTTTCATTGGGTCTTTTTGATATAAAACTTCCCAAAGGTTTGATCTTATATATAGCCTGGCATCTTGACATTCTTGATGAGTCCAGTTTCCTAATGATTCATTAAATTGAAATTCTAGAGCTAGGAATTGGTTACTTAGGGTCTGTTTGTTTGTGTTCTGGTTTTTTTGTTCTTAAAACTGTTTTGAAGAATAATTATGAAAACAAGTGTTTTCTATGTTTTTGTTTTGTTTTTTGGTTTGAAAGTTAAAAAACAACATAGAAAACAAAAACAACTGAGACATGTTATTTAAATTTGATTCTAAAAACAAAAACAGTTACAGTTTTTTAACTTTTTATTACAAAACAGGTCTTATCATATCAAATGGGTTTTTTTGTTCTGAAAACCAAAAAACTGTTTTTAAAAACAGTTATGAAACAGAGCCTTATTTTCACCAATTTTAAGAACTGAACATGACATTATATGTGGGGAGGACAAGAAGATCTGTTCCTCCGGTTGAACTCAGAAACATGTCCTATTAATTTCCTTGGCCGGATGCCATATGCATTGCTGTGGCAAGGGACATGGACTTTTGGTTTCTTAATTTTGTGTTTTGACATGCATAATTATGTGGGTCAATTTGATAGAAACGGTTGTGTGGGTAATGGTACGAGATGTGGATGAATTGGGGATAATTTTTTTTCCTACTTAGAAGAATTCTGTGTATAAGCGTTTAGAACCAACTTTTGGGTGAGGGCAATGCTTAACTTCTGGGTTTGTATTCTGTTATGAGTCTGCCATATTGTAAGGCTCGTGCTTCCTGGGTTTTTTTGGGGGAATTTGATGAATACTTTGATGGAAACTCGCATTTTCATTTCCCACTGTATACTGCTAGTCTGCTACTGCTCAGTCTGTTGGTATGTAATCAGAAATTTATAATTTTGATTTTATCTAAAATAAATAACCATATTGTCGCAGATAGAATTCAAATTTTATGGTAACTTTATTTGGCTTTTCATCCCCTGTTTGCATGGTTCGTTAGTTTTTCACCCGGGCTTTCATTTTCTAGCTCAGTATCCATTTACTCATTTATTTTTATTGTTTTTTTTGTAGCATTCTGCAGAAGCAAATAGAATCCTACGACTGGGTTACCCTAGGCATTACCTTTTTTTTTTTGTAGGATTAGGAAGAAAAGGAGAGATCTAATTCTATATAGTTTTTTCTTGCATTTTCTTTCTGTTTGAAGTAACAAAATTCAACTGTTTTGTTTTATGAGCAAGTTGTTGATAGCATACCTCCAATTAAATAGGGTTATGTTAGAAAGGGTAAGGGGAGCATGGGGGATTAATACCCGTTCTGTTAATAATTGTCTAACCTACAGTAGCATGAGTGTGTGTAACAGATCTAGAAGGGGCGAGATATAAGTAGGAGAGTGGTTTTGAATAAACAGAGTGTATGTGGAAATCATTGAATGTCTAGAGAGAGACAATACCTCTCAAAAGTTCTGAGGGAGCCTTTTGAATCTTTTCATCTTTGTTCTGTAACCATTATTCTTTATTGATTATATATCAATTATAATCAATAAAGATTCATTGTTCTTCATCTTTTGAATTCGGTTAGTCTACTAGCCTGCCAGATGGTGTACCATAACTGGATAGGAGAGGCAGTAGGGAATTGAGAACTTTGGAGGAACGTGGGAAAAGTTGTTAGTAGCAAAGTTGGTTTTGCATTGTAACCTCTCATGGCAGGTGTGCTGGGGGATTTGGATTACAGAAACGGAAATAAAAGGGGTTGAGAGTAGATGGGAGAGGTAGGCAGTCATTTCGTAAGGTTTGGGACCCTATTTGGGTAGGAGGTTGTGAAATTTTAGTTTCAACAACGATTGATTTTTTTATTTTTTATTTTTGCCGGCATTTTCACACATAGATACAGCGTTATGTTAACTTTTAAATCTGGTTATAACCTTGCAATTTGTTTGTATCGGTATTTCATAGGTGGACATGGCTAACATGCAGAAGAAAAAAGACGAGGAGAAGGTCAGATATTGTATTTTAATTTAGGACATACTACATTCGATTGATCTGTTAAAATTATGGTCCTATTTATAGTTAATCCTATTGCATGCACTGGACAGGCGCTAAAGGAGTTGAAAGCCAAGGCACAACAGAAGGGAAATTTTGGAGGTTCTGGGCTCAAGAAAAGTGGAAAGAAATGACGGCTCTCTATGGTGTTTGTACATCTATTATCTAGCAAAGTAATTACTATTGTTACTATGAGGACGTCTCATATTGTGGTCTACTTTATTGCTGAACTGAACCGAGGAATGTCATGATATAAGTTTACTTGTTTGTAGTTTTACTGTGCCTCACTCTTGGGGTTATGATAATTACATCTATTTCGTGTCTGTGTGGCTTTGGCATAAGACTTGTACAAGTAACAATGGCTTGCTTTGCAAAATTTTAATTATCAGTTCTATTGTGCTCCTACCCCCCTTGCCAACAGCTTAGCATTGATTGATGAAATCCTTGATTCCATTTCCTTTGGTTTAGCTTTGGCTTTGTTGTTCATGCCCTTGCAATTAATGATTATAATTTATTAAGAATTTTAAATTAATTAATAAGTATGATACAATAAATTATAACTGTTAGATTAGTGAAAGTCGATGGTTATTGTGAATCAAATGACTATTATTTAGAGTCATATTTATTAATTAATTTTTAATAATAATAATGTGGATATTGGAGATTCTGATTTGCCTAAAAAAGTAATTAGAATCAGTTTAAAAATAAAAGAGAGATGATAAGATGGATATAATCAACGCTAAGGGCGGTGCTCGCCTGCTCGGCTTGATTTTGTTGACCTATAAGTTGGGTTAAAAAAATATTTAGTGTTATAAAAAAAAATTATATATATTTAGTGGTTGGCGGGGGAAAGGACCATTGTACTAGAAGAATTAATTCCCGTCATTTAATACCCACTTTTAATTATTAAATGTTTCTTTGGTTTTCATTTTTTTCCATTGGTGTTCAAACCAATGTTATTAAAATCGGCTAGATCATTGATTTGGTTGAGGTATTAGGTCAGTAGGTCTCTGGTTCAATCGCATGACCCGTAATTACATCCAATTTTATAATTTATATTAAAAAATTATAAAAATACTTAATTATCTAAAAAAATATTAAAATTTCAAATATTTTAATATAAAAAATAATAAATCACGTATTATTATTCAATAAAGGATCAAACAAAAATATAATGATCGTGATACGGAGCTTTAGGTTCAGAAAATGACATCTCTAACTATAAATTAAATTAAATTTTTTTGCATTGTGCATAATTGAGATAATATTAGTATTGTAAATACATAACTTGTGTAAGTCAATAAGTAAACAAATATTCAAATATGTCTATTATGATTTTTTTTTGAAAAAAAAGTTAATTTTTTTTGTACCAGGTCACTGATTTTCATGAAAATCGACCGGATCGCACCGGTTCTGATGCATAACCGGTTTGTTGTTTGAACCGAACCGGTTTACCTGTTCCCGGATTGACCCAGCCGGGTCGGTTCGGGTTTTATAAAACTGCGAATTAAGATTCTTTCTCACCCATTCAGTTTCCTTGCACAACTGAGCTGCTATCATTAAATAATTTCTCCTCATATATATATATATATATATATATATATATATATATATAAGGGTTCGGTGTTTGTCCTTTTCAAAGGATATATAATTGTGTCCTTTTAAGTGACGAAAAGAAATACACAACAAAAATTACAGCGTAGTAAGTGAGTAATTTTTTAATTTGAATTTTAAATGCAAAATACTAATTTTAATTAAAATTACAATCTTTAGAAGAACAAATATATAATATGGTATTGTAAATTATAATATACATGAAATAAAAGAATTTCCCCCTAATACTTTATTAGTAATCCAAAAACCAAAAAATAAATAAAAATAGAGCGAGCCACGAAACCGACTTGAGTTACATTATAATGTAAAATCCTAGGTAGAAAGAAAAGAAGGAATAGGAATACGATTAGGATTAGGATTAGGTGTTCCGCAGCCGCAACCATGGCCATGGGTTCGGTGAGCCTCTGCTTCAACATCGCTCATTTGCCTTTATCTTCTTCTTCTTCGTGCAACCTTGGAGTACCCTTTATCTCTCTCACTCGTCGCTTCAAGAGGCACGTGGTTCGTATGGCTCCCGACGAGGAGAAGATGACTCGCCGTTCCCCTCTCGATTTCCCAATCGTAAGTTTTCCTTCAATTTCAAGTCTCTGGATTTGATTTCACTTGCTGAGTAATGCAATTGGTTTAGTTCCTAAAGAAATTAAGAGAGGATTCATAATATGTCACCTTGTTTGAAGGTTAATACATTATTTCACTCTAGCTTCTATGTTCTTAATTAATATAAATCTCTAAATTTTTGTTACCCACTAAACAAAGTTACAAAATCATAGAAAAAAGACCGATTAACTCATACCTCATTCGTTATTTCAGCTCCATTAGGTGCAAAAACAATCACAACATAAAGGGTGTTAATGTGTTATAATGAATTTTGCATTATTCTATCATGAAAAATTATTATGTGATTGAATCACTTGTCCTATACTGTTCTGTTTGTCCTGTCATTCAATATGCATCACACTCAAATTAGTTTCTTTGTGACCATAATAATCTGGTGGTTCTGATAGTAATATTCAGATTTGGAGTGTGTGATCGGTCATATTTCAATGTTAACTTCAATACCGGTTATATTTCAATTGTGAGTCATATTTTGTGAATAAAGAGTGTTTTTTTTTTTGGCTTAGTATAATTTTTTTTTTTTCCTTCTGTGACCATTTGTGGTTCTGATAGTAATATTCAGATTTGGGTTTGGGTAATGTTGAGTTTTGTGAGATTGTGAATTCTTTTTTGGCTTTTTTTTTTCCTTCTTAATTTGTGGCCATTCAAAACACTAGCTGATAGGTTGTTGATATACTGGTAGGAATGGGAAAGGCCTAAGCCAGGAAGAAGACCAGATATATTCCCTCAGTTTAGTCCAATGAAGACACCTTTGCCACCTCCATTGCCTGCAGATCCTCCTGAAGAGGATGAAGAAGAGGAAGAAAAGAAAGAGGAAGAGGAAAATCCTGAAAAGGAGGAGACAGATAAGCCACAGCAGCAATAGTGTAGCGAATGACTTACTTGTCTTCATTCCTCCAATTTTCTTGATATGATATGACATGCCACACTGCTGCTTGTTAAACTTAACGAAGGGTATCATATGAAGATCATTGTAGACCTTTCTTCAAGTCTTTTTTAGCTGCCACTATGCCTTTATATAACTTAGTTTATGTAAGTGGTTTCGTATCCTGCCCCCCTTCCCCTCTTTCCAAAACAAAAAGTTTTCCTGCTATAAAGCAATATTACATATGGTTGGTAGTATACTGGAAGGATTTTTTTCTTTCTTGGTCGTTTTTTGGCACTTATACCATCATTGTGAGGGACCTGGATTTCTAGTTTAAGATGCAGCTTCGATGTTGATTGGATTATTCATGGTGAATTCATGGAGGAATGGAGCTTTGTCTTTTAAGGGATATTTTAACCCTCCCCTACAGGATAGTAGTTAATTGTATTATTTTCCTTTAAGCAGTTAACTCAGTTAGTTATAAGATTAAATTGCTTTTTGAGTTTATTATCCGAGCTTAAGTGTTTCAATTAGTTTGGCAATCGATTAAGATTGTATTCACTTCTACTGTGATCCGTATGTTCAAGTTATTGTTTATTTGGTACGAAAGCTAAGTATGAGTAGGTCTGGATTTGAAGGGTAATGTACCCAAAAAAAAAAATTATAGATCAAAATGCCAATTTTCCAGAATTAATTCCTTTGTCTCCTAAGAATGCCAGCATGATTTTGAGTGAGAGGTTTTATGGCCAAACAAATTGGAATGTGAAAGTCCCACCACTCCCTCCGTCGGCTGATTTTTGCATTTTGTTGTTTGACAAAAATGGTTGGAATAGTGATCATTTTGTCACATTTTTTATTTTATTTTTAAAGTACTACGCGTACAAGTTCATTACAACGGGTAGTGAATTTTGTTTGCAGACATGACATCTTTTTGGTGGCCACATAGCTTGTTACTATAAATAGTAAATTACACGATCAAAATATCATTATGTTTTGAGCATGTTCAGGACACGTGGCAGCTATTTAGAAGTTTGCTATTGGACACAGCAAACTAGCTGCAACGGTAAAAAAAAGAAAAAGGAGTCATTACTCTCTCTAAAGAAATAGGTTGATTTATTTTTCATACACTCATGCCCCCACCTTTTCCAGGTTCCAGTATAGGAAAAACAAAATTTAAATTGAAGATATTATTTCCTTTCTCTCACAAAAAAATAAGCGTCTCATTCCTTATCCAAATAGATTGTAGAACACATCCCAATACCTCTTCTCTCAATAAATCTTTGGTATTACTGTTGCACCAAAGATTCAGTACATCTCACCAATAGAAATATTACATATTAGCTAAAGTTTTATTTTCTTTGCCAAATTTTTTCTATTTCCTATGATGTGTAATGCTCTTATTGGTAAGATGCACTGAATCTTGATACAATAGTAGCACCAAAGATTTATTCCTCTTCTCTTAGCTTCTCTTTCATACTTTTATGTAAACATATTAAAACTTAATTTCTTGTTGGGTGTGGGGGTGGGGGGAATCGCAAGCAGAACACGAGCGAGAGACCACGCCAAAATAAAAAATAAAAACAAAAACTGGAATGCATGCGACTAGAACCTAAGAAAAGATAGGGCATGGATGTGTTAGGTAAGAGAAAAATAAATTAACCTAATTTGCTAGGGGAGTAGCGAATTTGTCCATGTCAGACATATGGCCTAATAGCTATTTTTGTTTTGATTGTTGTACCTAGTTCCTTGTATCCAATAGCGAACTTCTAAATGGCTACCCCTTGCCTTGAAATGTTTTGAGCATACTGATATTTTGACCACGTAGTTTGTATTGTCAGTAACGAATTACGTGACCACCAGAAAGATGTCATGTTTGCAAACAAAGTTCGCTACCAGTAGTGAACATATACGCATGACACTTTGGAAAATTTTATTGTTCGTCTTGCAGTTGGATAATTATTTTTAAAATAATAGCGTTATGATCACTGTTTGGCTCAGTAACATGATTCACAAGTAGCATTTTGAAAAGAAAAGAAAAATTAAAAAAGTGTATCATGACCTGCAGACCCAAGTCAGAGAGAATGGGGGTAAGTGCCCCCCTTAAATTTTGACATGAAATTACTAAAATGTCCTTCACTTAAAATTAAGTTTTTTTCTATTTTGTTTTTTTCTTTTCTCCTCCATCAGTAACCTGACCTCCTCCATTAGACCAAATCAAAAAAACCTAAGCACCTAATTTGGAGGCACCGGTTACATTGGAAAGTTCATCGTTGAAGCGAGCGTCAAGGTTAGCCATCCTTAAAACTTTCGAGCATAGCTAGGGTCGAAGATGTCCGTTCAAGTTCGGCCGTAGAGAGGTAATTCTCTTTTCTTTCGAGGACATCTATTTTCAATTTCATGCATTGTAAGTGGTTGATTTGATTTAATTGCTATCATACTGGAGTGGAAAGAAATGAAACTTCATTGATTCGGTTGCCTTATCCTTGTTCGACTAATACATTCAATTGGAAATTAACCCGATTCTTGTGCAGAATCCCAATATTTTTTTCCGGTTGAAATGAAATTAACTTTTGGTTGCCTTAAAACTTTCATTTTTTAAGGCAATTAATACATTCATTTTTTTCGGTTGCCTTAAAATTAGTACATTCATTTTTTCTCGATTACCTTAAAAATGTCGGTTGCCTTACCCTTGTGCAGAATGAGTCCTAGGGCCAGTTAGTGCCCACTCTTCATCAAATTCTTGGATTCGCTGACATTTAGGTTATTTTTTTCTCAAATAGTGACAACATCGTCGTTATCCCTTTAAAACGTACACGAGTATTTAACAGCCAAATAGAGTAGGAAAAACACCTATGGACTAATATTCTTAAGGGTTTTCATTTTATCTTTTAACATAACACAACAAATTCTCCTACACACACAATATTTTGTGTGGCCCACATATTTTAAAACAAAAAAGAAAAAAAAAATGGCACGCAAAACGAATCTCTATAACATTACACAATCACTTTTCCTACAACATAATAAACATAAAACCCTATTCTTAATGATAATGGTTATGAACTGATATTCTTCATGATAACGGTATTTTAATGCATGTTGGTGTAGAGCCTCATTTTATGTGGGGCTTATTTCTTTTATTGATGAATTAGTCAAACCACGAACTTAAAAAAAGGATGGTGGAAACAACTTCATGATTGTTTGAACGAGTGTTATTAAACCGGAACCGACCGGTAAATTGGTCATATAATCGGTCCGGTTGAAGCAACGGGGATTGGCCATGCATCAGGACCGGTGCGACCCGGTCAGTTAACCGCTAACCCGACTCGGTCAAAAAAAAAAAAACCCCCAAATTTTTTTTTCAAAAAAAAAAATCATACTAGACATATTTGAATATTTTTTTACTTATTGACTTACACAAGTTATGTATTTACAATACTAATATTATCTTAATTTTGCACTATGCAAAAAAATTTGGTTTTATTTATAGTTAGAGATGTCACGAGCTCATGGGGATATCTCGAGCAGCAACTCACTCCAAAGAGGTAATTAAGGTAGATATCCAATATATATACGAGTACGGATCTATTGACTCCGGTGTAAGACTTAAAAGTCTTACTCCCTATTTTAATTGTCGATATCCGTCCATATAATGATTGTCATTTATTTGAAATTAATAATTAATTAATATAAATCAATAAACTATAATTGTTATATGAATAGAAATCAATAGTTAAGATGAGAAGTAAAACTTATAAGTCTTACATTAGAGTAAAATTTAGGGGATGGATCACATGTAAGAATATGGAACTTTACTTCTGTCTGTAATTTATTAAATTATATATTAATTAATTATGACTCCTCAAATATGTGAAAATTAACATATAGTGGTTGTAATTTATTAAATTATATATTAATTAATTATAATCCTCAAAGAGAATATGTGAAAATTAACATATATATGAAGAGTAATATATATTACAAAACCATATTATAATTAAGTCAGTTTTTGGTTTTAGTATTACAATACCATATATTTCACAGACAATAGTCATTTATATTTAAAGTAAAAATAATGAATAAATCCATCTTATATTTATTAAAATTTATTATCCAAAAAAAAATCTTTATTAAAATTTAACTACAAATAAAAGAATAAGAATGATGACGACAATTTCTTATACTCTTTGGCTCTGAATTATTTAACCGAAAGATGCGAGATTAGATAATTGTTTCACTCAGGACAAACACAATCCTTTAAAGCATCTCTAGTATTGCATTTCCATATAAGTCACTGCATTGTGCAGTTTTGCCTTCAACAATCTACACGAGTTTTTCTGTTTTGTTAGGGCAGTTTGGGATAGAAAGATTTGAAATTATGCCTACTAGAGAAGGTGGAAAATGAAATATTGAAAATCATGTCATGTTGGGAGTCTTGATATTGAAAATTATGAAAATGAGTTCACAAAAGATTGAATGCAACTACTAGAGACTCCATTATTGTTGATTCTCTTACCAAGGAAGCGTGCAACAAAATCTGACTTGGTCCTCCAAAATCTCATCTCTTCCAAGCACATATCAGTCTAACATTAATCTTCATGGTGAATACCTTCCCTTTATCTATGCAAAACCATTTCTTACGGTATCAATTTCATTCAAGAACAAAATAGCCATTTTTAATCATTTTTATGAGTTCTTGATACAACTTCAGATTCATTTCCTGCTCTTATAGATTCCAGCTGTTGGGATTTCCATCAGCCCCATGCATACCTCTATTTTGCTTATGAAATATACTTATTCCCCTATTCCATATTTCTCTGCTGTAATCATAATTGTATATTCTTCATGCTTCTTCCTATTATCCAATAAGCCACTTTATAAGAATTTCATCTTATTATTTAGGGTTTTTAGTTTGTAATGATGGGTTTATCATTTATCATTTAACATGACCACAAAAATTTTCCTACACTCACAACATTTTGTGGAGCCCGCAGCCAAAAAAAAATAAAAAATTTCGGCACATAAAACGAATCCAATAAGCCACTTTATCATTTCATCTTATATTTAGGGTTTAAAAGTTTGTAATGATACCCGAAAAATGTGTAGTAGTCCGGCGGAGAAGAGATTATGGTGGACCACTTTAAAAGAAGAAAGGAAAAAAAAAAAAAGGAAAGTGAGATTTTTGATGTATGAGTAGGAATGATGAATAATGTTCATGTAAAATAATAAACTAAAAACTTATTTATTTTTTGGAAAATACATTTGTCATGTTATATTTGAATAATTGTTATACTAAGAAAAAGATAAGACCAATTCATTGAATAATATATCTTCTTATTGAATAATATATCTTTCATTTTTCTAATATTATATAAACATAACAACTATTCATTTATTAATATGAGAAATGTATTTTCCTTGTTTTAAACAATTCAAATTATTTACTCACTCATACGGTTATAATTTATTGGATCAAAATTATTAATTAATTAATAATAAATTTGGAGTTTGACCCAATAAATTATAACCGTTGAGACGAAAATCAATTTTGGGCTACCAAAAATTTTTACTACCATCTCACTACCTATTTAATCACCATTGGATCAACCTTTTCACTTTTTTCAAAAACTTTTTAGCATTCTCTCTCTCTTTGATTCAATGGTGATTAATAAGAGAAAATTTTGATGACTGTACAATAAACTTATAAAAGATGTTTTCCCATTATATAAATATAACAACTATTCATTTATTAATATGAGAAATGTATTTTCCCTTGTTTTAAACAATTCAAATTATTTACTCACTTTTATGTAGAGGTGGCAAAGTGGGCGGCCCGCCGCGCCCCGCCCCGCCATCGGTCCGCCAAAAAAATACTAATTTTTCTTTTACTTTTTATTCCTATTATTTTTCTTCATTTTTTCAATTTTGAGACGATGAAAAACTCCCTTTTAGCTGGTGGAGTCTTAGAGACCACTTTGCCAACTCTAAAATATGTGCGGAATCCGTACTCTATTTCGAGAGTTTGATGAAAAGATACGAGAAATGAGATAACTTATGTCAATGGAACCGTGCCATCGACATCAGCCACTCAAGCAGCTTTAAGACCTAAAGATAGTCCTTTTCTTCTTAAGATGACATAAAGAAAGGACCCACAGATATTGAGTAATCAAGAAGTTGGTAGTATCCAATTTGAACACTACATACTTAACAATAACACTAATTTTGGTATTTGCGATAATGTTCCTCTAGCTCTAGTTGTTGATTCGGCTATCCCTTAAAATGTTTTGTGGTGGTTTTTTTTTTGGACAAAGTTTAATTTTTTTTTCTAAATGATGGGGTGTTTGGTGTGGAAAATGTGATAAAAATCTTCGGAAAGTGGAGTGTGGAATATTTGTTTACTATATTTGATACAAATAGAAGTTAAAAAATGCTGGTATAATATATTTCCCATGAATCTATTTTTCAACGTTACATTGGCAAAAAAATTCTCATTTAAACCGTGATATTGAGTTTTACCCATCAACCGTGAAAAATATTTTACATTTTTGAGACAAAAGTGCCCTAAGATAAGACATGCAGATGTCTTAAAAATTTGTGGCAAGAAATGAAACTGCAGAGTGAGACAAACTATGTCCACAAACGAATGTTTGGTAATATAGAAAAGATATTCAAGATTCAAAATAAAAGAGTAATTTAGTAACTTTGCTATAAAATCCCATCAATATTTTACTACCAATCAAACACATCACATCATTAAAATTAACCCAATTTTTTCGGTATAATTTTGACATACCAAATATTTTTTCGTAACTTACCTAGGCAAAAATGTTTACCACCATATTCTTAGAAATTTTTTTTTTTTAAAAAAAAAAAAAATCTCCTATACCAAACACCCCTTAAAGGCTGATATTCAGTTATTTAGGGTTTATTTAATTGTGTTATTATTATTTTTTAAATTGTTTTATAGAAAAGCTATGAAAATGGTATTTTCTGTATTTTTTAAATTAAAATTAAAATATAAAATGAAAATATATGTTCTCTAAATTTGATTCTAAAAATAAAAAAATAGTTATAATTTTTAGAAAAAAAATATTGTTCATTTTAAGTGACACAAAATTATGTCATTTTTAATCAAACTACGTCATTTTGGTAAGTTTTTACATTTTCTCTCCTCATTTTTTTATTTCTAATTTTATAAATTAGAAAAATGACAAAACACATAAAATTTTAATTTCATTAAAATGAAACAAAGTTATATCATTTAAAATGACAAATACTAAATCCAAATTTTTAAATTTCTTTTAGAAAACAATCCTTATCAAATGGATATTTTTTTTATTCTGAAAAAAAAAAAAACACTTTTAAAAACAATTTTCAAACATGGCGCTAATTTCTCCGGTTTAGAATATTCAAATGGCGATTCCTGTGGAAATCAAAACCATCCAATTTCATCCTTTTCCTTTTTAGTTTCGTGTTTTTCTCGTAAGAGTGAATTCAATTCAACAACGTCAGTCCAATAACGGCTCCGTTTACGATGCACTTTTGAAATGGGTGTCGAATGTGGACCATTGATTTGAAGCCGTTGGATAAAGATGCATGTGATATTAACAGATAACATTTTTTTTTTTGGTAAGCAACAGATAATATTATTATTTTTTTAATAACAATACAGATAAGATTATTTACTAGGTATCTCTATGGCAATACGGGATATGTAATACGACCCTCTGATACCTTAAATATAAAAAATGTTAGATTTTAATACGTTAGGACATGTTTTAATATTAAAAAATATTTTTAATTTATACGGTGTATATTATATTTAATATTCAATAATTTAATATTTAATAAAAAATAAATGAAATTAATCATATAATACCTATTAATTATAAAAAAAAAATAAATATAAGATATATATATATTTTATTGAACTCAGTAAAATAATAATAATAATCTAACAAATTTAATAATTGAAATTAAAAATGTAACACAATCTTTAAATCAATTTTTTTTTTTTTGAATTTTTACGGACCACGTGTTATAGAGTGTGTGTTAAAGTAACGAAGAATATCGACACGTCAGGATTTTTTGAGATGTCACGGCTCCGAAACAGACAGTTATTATCGATTTTGAGACCCAGGAACCGAAGTGAACGTGCAGTGTGGAACTTGTTCTAGGCCGATGACAAAGCATTGCACAAGATTGTTAATTTTTTATTGGCAAAGAAAAAGGCAACGATCATTTTTTAAATTTCTCGGAGCTTGAAAGTGTTAAAAAAAAAAAAAGAGCTCAAGGATGAAACATCCATTCTCCGGCCAAGGTGCTCAACACTGATGGATTTGTACCAAACTAAAACACTAAGCACTGATAGGACCCTCTATACTAAATAAGATAAAAGAACCACTTTATATATTTATATAGAGGGAAAAGGCAAAAGGGTTATATTAAAGTAAAAACAAAAAAAATGAGCTCAAGGATGAAACATCCATTCTCCGGCCAAGGTGCTCAACACTGATGGATTAAAGACATTGATGGATTTGTACCAAACTAAAACACAGCACTGATAGGACCCTCTATACTAAATAAGATAAAAGAACCACTTTATATATTTATATAATGAGTAGGTTATATTAATAAAATTTTTTTACAAGCTTGTAAATTATACTATGTCCGACCGGTCATACTCTATTATAATATATTTATAAATTATAATGTAGTTCATAAGAATTTGTAAACAAAAAGTTTATAAATATAACTTTCCCCAAATATAATTACTATAATATATTGTAACAAATAAGGTTTAGGTTTATAGTCACTAACGCCCCTCTATTCTATAGGAACACTCCACCATAAAAGTCATCATCCAATGTATTTGCATGAAATTTCGTTTTCACAAGCGATCATAGACTATAAATGATGGCAGTGGAGGTGAGTCACACTACTTAACAAAACCCATAACTTCGCAGCTTTCCTCAAAAAACCTAGCCCCACATGACACATAAAGACACAGATTTTTGCAACCCACTTGTGCTCTCAATGCTTTATATAATGCCATCAATTCATAAGGTTGTCCAGAACTTCGTAAATAAGATTTTTTTCTGCCTTGCACTGAATTCCCTCCGTCATTGTTATTAGTTTTTTGTTTGTGAAGGGCACTGAAACCAATTTCAATTGGGAGCATCATCAAGCAATTTGAAAATGTTATTGAACACTAGGCTAAAAGCAACAACAACACCACCATGCGGGGAGGGATATGATTGAAGTTTTTCACGTGTAGAGCATGTGTTGGTACACGTGGGGAGGTTTGAGTGGTCGTTTGCCTTTTCTTTGCACTTCAAAATAGCAAACAAAATAGCCACCGGTGGCTTTTGTTTTGGCCTATAATCGAAAAAAGCAAAGGTTGGGGTTGTCTGTTTTTCTATCCTTCCTTCTTTTCTCCAATATTGAAGATCTGAAAGTTGATATTACTTTTCGGGTTTACCATACAAAAGAAAAAGATTGGAGTTTTATAGTTACAAATGCCAAAGAAAGGCGTTTTAAGCTGAATAGAAAATCTCATTAGTTTGTCCTGATAGATAATAGTGATAGGAGTGAGATTTGATCCGTTTTAAGAAGTAGTTAATATAAACCACAGGGTGGTTTGAGGAATGAGAGCAGCAGATAATGGATTTCTGGCCAGAATTTCTTGCAAGCACTTCGGGAAGAGAGTTTGTAGCAGGAGGATTTGGAGGCATTGCTGGTGTAATCTCTGGTTATCCACTTGACACCCTTCGCATCAGGCAACAAAGCTCAAATGCTGGCTCTGCATTCAGCATCCTTAGACATATGGTTTCTAGGGAAGGACCAGCTTCTCTATACCGTGGCATGTGCTTACCATTGGTTTCCGTTACTTTTCAGGTCATTTTTTCCTCTCATTACTCAACTGTTTTTATGTTGTTTGGAGAAGGTTATATTTACAATCTTTTTATTTATAAACTCTTACAAATTATACTAAGTATGACCTGTCATACTTCAATCAAAAATGTATAACCGGTCATACCATGTTATTTTAGCCTCTTGCATATATGCCCTCACAAATTGCAGTGGAATTTATGGGGATCGGATCACATGGGGAGTTTATACTTGATTTCATATTGTATCTTATAAACGTGATGTGATGTTGCATGTAGATTATTTTCACAAAAGCATCCTCAACCTACCCATCTTTTTAACGATTTTGGTATTTGTTGTAGGATTCTAAATTTCATTATGATAGATGATGCAATTGGAAAAAAGTTTAGTTTCACTACAGTAGTTTTTTATTTGGAATATACTCATTGATGGGAGTGCTTTTTTCCCTTTTGAAAGTCACTTTCTCGCAGCTTTTAATTTAGTAATTTTGTTTTATAATAGAAATAGAATCATACAATCCTTTTTGCTTTTGTTCTTGAATCATGCCAATTTTTTTTTTTGTTTTTTTGTAAATTTTTGTCATAAAAATTACAGAACACAAAGATACCCTTTCACTACATTAGTTTTTTTATTTGGAATATACTCGTTGATAGCTTTATTCCCCCCTTTTTTTAATATACTCCTTTTTGTTGATGCCAATTTTTTTTTTTGTTTTTTTGTAAAATCAGTTTTGTTATAAAAAAAAAACAGAACACAAAGATACCCTTTCACTACATTAGTTTTTTTATTTGGAATATACTCGTTGATGGGAGTGCTTTATTCCCTTTTGAAAGTCACTTTCTCACAGCTTTTAATTTAGTAATTTTGTTTTAGCACTAGAAATAGAATCATAAAATCCTTTTTGCTTTTGTTCAAAAACAAATTAGTCGTTCAATTTTTTTTTTTGTTTTTTTGTGAGAAAATCAGGTATTTACTTTTTCTTTTTTCTTTTTCTTCCCAATTCAAGCAAATATTGAACTGAATTCTCGAACGAGAATAGCTGTGTGAAGTTCTAGTGATCTGTCCACGATGTTAGGTAGGAAATGAAGATGGCTTGTACTCCAATGCCTCACAATAAGATCCCACAAAATCATAATTGTGCTCTTTACTGATTTACATTTTTTGTTAGTCATACAAAGATTTTCAAAAGTTTTCATTTTTCTGCCAGCGATGAATTTTCAATTTTGCCATTGATGTTCGTAGGTCAGGAAATGAAGATGGCTTGTAAATGCCTCACAATGAGATCCCAGTTTCATAATTTGACCTCTCCGCTGGGTAAACTAAAAGGAAATTTAAGACTCACGCGTGGTATTTACTTTTTTTTTTTTTTTTTTCTTCTTCGTGGGTGCCTTGGGGACATAGCCATAGACCATTCTAGGCTATTGAAACTTTGAATGAATGGTATTTGAATCATTTGTGTCAAAGTTCTAGTGATCTTACATTTTGATGTTTCAGGTCAAAACACACAGATTTTCTGAATATACCTCTTTCAATACTGTATATGCCACAAAATCATATTCTTTTTGTGCTATGGGGACTGATTCACATTTTTTGTTAGGTCATTCAAAATTTTCAACACAAGTTTTGCCAGCAAGACACAATCTTCAATTTTGCCATTGCATAATAATTGTCCACTAACAAGTTCCAATGGACATGACTCTTCACCATAAAACACTTCACATTTCTATTTCTAATTTTCTATTTTTATGGTATTAAAATTTAACCAACAAATGGTTTGTTAGAATATAACCCTTAGGATGGCCTATTCCATTTAAATGTTTATTTTGTTCATCTAAGTGCCAACTGAAGGTTCATTGTCTCACATTGATTATTCTTTTGTTGTTTTTTGGTAGCAGAACGCTTTAGTTTTCCAAACTTACGCAGTTCTCTCAAGGGCATTTGACTCGTCTGTTTCTGCTAAAGACCCTCCTTCCTACAAGAGTGTTGCTTTAGGAGGAGTTGGTACCGGTGCTCTACAAAGTCTATTGCTTTCCCCAGTAGAGTTGGTTAAAATTCGACTTCAACTTCAGGACACAGGCAAGTTGACAGAACCACAAAAAGGTCCTTTAAGGGTTGTTAAGAGTATATGGAAAAAAGAGGGTCTTCGAGGCATGTATCGAGGACTTGGAATCACTATGATGAGGGATATACCTTCTCATGGTTTCTACTTCTGGACATATGAATACATGAGGGAACAGTTTCACCCGGGTTGCAGAAAAAATGGTCAAGAAAGTTTGAATACTATGCTAATAGCTGGAGGATTAGCTGGGGTAGCTAGTTGGATTTGTTGCTACCCTTTTGATGTTATAAAAACAAGATTACAGGCTCAAACACACTCTTCTCTAAAATACTCTGGTATTTTTGATTGCTTCAAAAAGAGCATTAAAGAAGAAGGATACGTTGTGTTATGGAGGGGTTTAGGAACTGCAGTTGCTAGAGCGTTCCTAGTGAATGGTGCCATATTTTCTGCTTATGAGATTACACTAAGGTTACTGTTTAACAATGGAAGTATTCAAATGAAGGAAACAATTTAGGAGAATGCGTGTTTTTGATATTCAGATTTGATATTCAATAACCATTACTAGATGTAATAGCCAGATGTTTGATAATTGATATTCACTACATGATGTAATTGCCGAAACATTTACTCTTCTTCTGTTGATTGATTGTTAAGCCTAAATGTATGGAGAGTTACGATTACTACCCTGATAGAAGAGAGTAATTCGCCATGATATGATTACAACATCAACTAAAAATTAACAAATTTCACACGAAAAAAGGAACTGATTTATTCAAAATTTAACGGGAAAACATTTGTTTAGAATTCAATTTTCATGTTGTGACATTTCGATGTGCGTGCAAAACTTTTCTTTTCTTTTTCTTTTTTTAATAAATATGAAGCCCACCACTAATTGAATCACAACATGATAATTCAATTCTTCTCATGCAACATGAGAAAATCAAAACCATAATTTCACATACGGAGACCGATTCATCTCAAAAACTCAGAGCAACTAGATGCAAGTTAAGGTCTACGTTTAGAGCAGATCAGAGAAACCAAAAAAGGCATATTCCATATACCATTACAACAAAAATGGACTCGTTATCCATAACCACAGTCCACATATGCAATCCTCAGTGAAACAAGTTTTATGTATTGTATACAACTAAATGAGTAATAGAATTAATACATGAGTACTAAAACACTAAGAATTTGCATCACCTGTGGCAGGGGTCAGAATGCCCCAAAATGAGCCTACCCATTTGCTTCGCTTGCTGTAAACCTCATGGTAGTCCATGTTACTCACCATCCTCATCTCATCCATTACAGATCTCACATTCGTCACAGTCTTGGCAACATTCTCTGAACCAAATCTCACATCACACCTTGCATCCTTATAATGGATGCACCTTCGCTGATCCTCTGCAAAGCCTTTGTGCCCCACACACAAAGGGGCAGCAGAAGGTCGAACTTGTTGATGTGATTATTGTGACACGAAGAACCTCGCTCTCGTCGATGTAATCTACTGCAATGATCTCAAGAATCAGGGCTTCAACGATATGCCCAACGCGAAACATTTTTGATAGGTTACAAAATATAATATAAATCATTAAAAAGGTCCTCCTTACCTGCTAAAGGTTTTGGGTGAAATGTTTTTTTATTTTGGTATCAGAGTTTTAGTGATTACGAGGTCACGAGTTCAATCCTCACCGCCCCCAATTTTAGGTGAAATTACGAAAAACATAAGGCAGACAGTGCTATTACATAAGAGAGTGTGTTAGAAAATATAATATAAATTACCTATTACAGCCATGGTGTTTGTGAAGACTGTGAAATGAATAGAAAATAGTATTATGTTGAAAAAGAAGATAAATTTATATTCATTCACACATGCATTTACACTATTCCTGTTTTCCCTATTTATACATGTAGCTAAGCTAAACCGTTATTGCATTGAAATTTAAAAGTCCTTTGACCGCCACGTAGTTGACTTCTTACTACCATGGGGTCTCACATGTGCAACCACAAGTTTTGTTGATTCACTTGAGCTTGCCACATATTGCCAGGTTTTATTATAAATAAAATAAAATCATATAATTATCAAATTTAAAATACAAATCTCTCTTTGTGAAAATATGGTTGATACTTTTAACGAAATATTATTTTAACGAATATTATAAAATAAAATCGAATAAAATCATATAATTATCAAATTTATAATACAAATCTCTCTTTATGAAAATATGGTTGATACATTTTGATGCATAATTTGCCAAAATGATCGCTGTTCTTGTTCTACAACTGTTTGTCATTTGACATCTACATCATGCATGCTAATAACTACATATGCAAGAAGATAATAATAATAATAAAATAAAAATGAGTTTAGTACTAAATAAATGTACCGGCTTAAACGTTGCCCCGCTTGAAATCCAGACCGACTCATACT
The DNA here is from genome assembly GCA_032173675.1 of Gastrolobium villosum. Classification (NCBI taxonomy): domain Eukaryota; kingdom Viridiplantae; phylum Streptophyta; class Magnoliopsida; order Fabales; family Fabaceae; genus Gastrolobium; species Gastrolobium villosum. Next base: position 44,890 of record JAVKPL010012706.1, read on the forward strand.
TAGCTTGTACCGAATAAACAATGAACAAAAGGGTCAGACTACAAGTTAATACAATCTTAATCGATTGACAAACTAATTGAATCACCTCAGCTCAGATAATAAACTCCAACGTAATTTAATCATTTAACTAACTGAGTTAACTGCTTAAAAAAAAAAAATAGAATTAACTACTATCCTGTAGGAGTGGGTTGAAATCTCCCTTAAAATAACGAATGGGGTATGAGTTAATCGGATTTTTTTCTATGATTTTGTAACTTGGTTTATTTTAACAAAAAAATAAAAATAAATTTTTTTAGAGATTTATATTAATTAAGAACAAAGTGTGGTTTGATTTCGTGATCGAAGATGAACAGACGGGGGCAGGGATCTGGTGCTACAGCGGTGCACCACCACTTCCAGTACTCTAAAACCTTTATCGACATGCCTCCTTCAACGCCATTGATTTCAGCCCTGGCCTCTTGGATCTCCATTCAGTTGATACTGAGCTTCTTCCCCAGGTTACTTACTTGCATTTTTTATTCCCTTTCATACCAAGAAATAAAAGAGTTTTATTAATTTATGTTAAAGGAGATAATATATCTCTAAAGATAAATTTACGAGTTCCACCACCTGAAAAAAAAAAAAATTTGACACAGTCATCGATGAAAGGTAAAAATTGACACAGTCATCGAAGAAAGGTGTATAGGAGGAATAAATCTTTGGTGCTACTGGTCCACCAAAGATTCAGTGCATCCCACAAATAAAAATGTTACCTGTCAGCTGAACTCTCTCCTCTGGAGTGTAATGTTTCTATTAGTAGGATGCACTGAATCTAGGTGCTATAGTAGCACCAAAAATTTATTTATATGTATAGGAGAGAAATTTACCACATGTAGTAGTTTTTTTCCAAAATAAAATAACAAAATTTAAAATAAAGAAAAAATAATCCCTTGAATTGGATCTATGTATAAACTCCATACAAATAAACAGAATGGGCCCAAAACTAAAACCCAACACCACTACTTAACTCTAATCACTAACCCTAAAAGTATAAACCGAACAAAATGGGCCCAAAAACTAAATCCCCAATTTTTATCTTCTAACTTGACTTTTTCAGGGTGATGAAAATCTTATCATTGTCCTAAAACTAAACCCAACAAAAGGCTTTGGGGTATCACAATTGTCGTTTATCCCTTGCGGTTAGTTAAAATTACTTTTATTTTGTAAAACTATTGGATTCTGCTCTTGTCATTGTTTGGTGCAATCAATTGTCTAGAGTAACCACTTTGTTTCAGATCCCCAAATATGAAATATTTGAAAACATAAATTCACTGTTGGATCTAGCAAAAATGCCTCAATGGACAGAAGAAAACCCGCTGCTGAGTTACTACTGGATTCACCTATGTATGTGTTTCAAGTTCAATTATTGTTTCTATTCTTTTTCTTTGTGGCAGAGTTTTTACTATTTGCTTTTATAAAGAGGAAATCTGATTTTAATTTTGGTCTTAATTTTCAGCTGGGCCCTAAATTTATAAAAGAAAATGGACTTAATCAAAATTCAAAAGACTGTCGAACTGTTAATTAATTTGTTGCTAAGCCTAGGTATGCATAGAACATTCAATTTTAGCATTCAATGATGGCAAATATGGTGTCAAGAATTACAAATCATATTTTCTTTCATGTTCTATAATAATGTGTTGTGTGTGTTCAGGTGTGAGAGTGTGTGTTCAATTCTCATGTAATGCAAAAAAAAAAAAGAGATACTTAATTCTTGGGTTTTATATTTCTTATTCAACATGAAAATTGAATTCTCATGTTGTAGAGACAAAAAGTATGTGGGACCCGTATGTTAGAAAAAATGATGTGTAGGACCCACGTTGACACGAAAATCGAAGGATGTGTAGGAAAATTCAAATTTTCATGTTAAATGAGAATTATAAAACCCTTAATTCTTATGTGCTTTTGTTATTTCCCATCTATACTTTTTCATTTGTGAGGTATGTGTGCCACGTGACAAGGATTTATTAAAGTTTCCTGGTTTGATGTTACCATTAGGCATGTTAGGTGTGATGTATAAGGACTGATAATATAAGCTTATACTATACGTTATGACATTTTCAGTTATTTGGTGTGACCATCGTATAGTATAAGCTTATACAGCACGATTCTCTTATACATCAAAATAATGTATAACTTAATCAAGTCTAGGAATGGTGGATTAGGCATGATAAAGGATTGACATATTAATATTTCTTACAAGTACAATTCCCAAGAACTAATATATCATTTCAATATTTATATATTAAAATAATTTTTTTTAATATATCAATTTTTAAAATATTGAAGGATATTATTTTATGCAATATCATACCAAATGCTGAATAATATTAAAATTTAATCAGATCTTATACAATCAGACTTTATCCTATACTATGCACCAAACATGTCATTCATTTTTCAAGTTAAAAATGAGGACATGTGTAACAACACCTTGGGTGCACCCTTTTGTACATTATTTTTTGGGTTTTATAAAAATTATGTTATAGGAAAAGTGTTACAAGTTTTTAGATGTGTATTGATTTGATTCATTTTGCATATTTGTTCAAATGTAACCCCAAAAAAAATATTATGACCATTTGAAAAATTTGCTTTATATCATATTAAAGGACAAAACGAAAACCCGCATATAATTTTTGGGTCTTTGCACCTTAAATCAAGTAATCAATTGCTGTCATCTATGATGCACGGACACGGACACGGAACACGGGTACGAACGACAGGATGTCCGACACGTTAATTCTAAAAAATGCTATATTTGGACACGTTGGGACACGTTTTGATATTAAATAATATTTTTAATATATATAATATAATTTATATTTAATGCTTTATTTTTCAGAAAAAAATAATTTTTTAAAAATGTTAAAATAAGTATGTACTCGTTGTTATTTATTTTAAAATATATGGTAACTGCAATTAAATAAAATTTTAAATAAATATAATGTTGTTTTATTTCAAATAGCCAAACTCATTTTTAATATAATATTACATTATTTTTTTCCAGTTGCTAAAGAGGATTAGATACCTATATTTGATTTGTAAAATATTAATCACTCACCTAGTGCAGTGGATATTTTATTGTATGGTTAATGTTTGCAAAGTTCTGTGTCAATGAAAAAAATTCCAAATTTTTTTAAACACAACGGGTAAAACAAATTACAAAGAGACAAAATTTTGTAAATATAAGATTTGCAGAAAAAGAAATTTAAGCACATGAGCACCACTGCATAAGGCCATAGAATATTTTATTCTTTTTGGCGGAAAGTGTTCCAATCTCGCACACGTTGTTGTTCGCTGAAGATGAAGATGAAGATGAAGATGAAGATGAAGATGAGGCTGTGGTGAGTCAAGTTAAAAATGAGGACATGTGTAACAACATCGTAGGTGCTACTGTTTTTGTACATTCAGAAATCAAATTTTGGGTTTTATAAAAGTTATGTTATAGGTTCCAGATTTTTGATTTTTATTAAATACATTTTATTTTTTTAATTTTTATTTTATTTTTTTTACAAAAAAAAAATGTCAAAACCAAAACGTAAAATATTATGCGTGTAAAAAACTTTATTATATCATGTTAAATGACAAAACGAAAACCCTTCTTTTTTGCGTATAATTTTTGGGTCTTTGCACCTTAAATCAAGTAATCAATTGTTGTCATGTCCATTTTGGTGATGCTGCCGCCATATGCCGGACATGATATTTATCTAGATAATTGTTTGTTTTTTCTCCATTTAAACTGGGACAGCTTTCTTGGACATGGTGGGAAGCCACACTTCAAAAATTCTGACGTGTCGTGTCTGACATTTTTTGATACTATAATATTTTTTATAAAAATTCAAAAAAGGTTCAAAGATTACGTTGCATTGAATTTTGAATTTTAACTATTAGATTCGTTAGATTATGATTATGATTTTATTGAATTTAATATAAATATTTGAAATATCTTATGTTTCTTTGTAAAATTGATGGGTATTATAAGTTTAGCTTTATTTTTTGATTAAATTATTGAACACTAAACATAATATACACTACATAAATTAAAAATATTATACAATATCAAAACATATCTTAACATGTCAAAATTTAATATTTTTTAAAATTAATGTGTCGAAGTGTCGTGTCATATTTCGTGTCCCGTTCGAACATAGGTCAGAAGTACCGGGACCTCGCCGAAGAAATTTAACTGGAAGGAAATTGAAGGTGAAGTTGTTTTGGGAAGTCAGGTTAGCAATTATTGACTTTTCTGACCTTGTCTAACATGATTTGTTGGTTTTGCAATTGAAAAAAACAGGCATCAGACAACTGCTTCTGCATTATGCCTTTTCAGATTTTGTATGTCTCTGATTATTGAATGCTCTTCAGGCCGCTCTTGTTGCAAGCAAACCATCAATGATCCGACGACTTAAGGATAAATTTTTGGTAAAACTATTGTATTTAAGAGGGTATAATTTTTATTCATTTTTAGAAAAAATTTAACACTTTTCAAACAATTTCAAATTTATTTTTCCAGTCATATTTCAATTTTTTTTTCCAAAAGTGAAAAAAATTATACCCATTTAGGTACAATAGTTGTATCAAAGATTTATCTCTGAGTAAATATTTGGTGCACCCTATTGAGAAAGGAGAGAGAAAGGGACTTATGTTACACACACTGACATGGGACACGACTCGTCGATACGTTAATTCTAAAAAATGTCATATTTCGATTCGTTTTGATATTAAATAATATTTTTAATATATATAATATAATTTATATTTAATATATATAACAATCCATAATAAGTCATATAACTACTTAAATATTCAAATTTCATAACATAGAGATAAACAAAAATAATTTTTCATACCATATTAATTTTTTATGTCAAATTTTATAATAGAAAAAAATGATTTATAAATTATTATTTTTATATTTAGTTAATAAAATAAAATTAAGACTAAAAAAACGTATAGGATGCGTGTCGGAGCGTTTGATTGCGAGTCAAAAAAATGTGTCGGAACATGTCAAAGAGTTGACATGTGTCCCAGAATGTTCACCGCATGTCGAAATATGTCGGTGTCTGACATGCATCTTTAAAAAACAAAAATGTGTGTCTAAATATTAGAGAAAAGAACCATGGAATTAATTTTTGAATGATCCAATGGAAAGAAGGACTTCAAACGATATTCGAGTTCATTGAAAGATTGGAGTTGGAGGGTCATTCGCGGGCCATTGGGCACTTCCACATGGTGGATATATAGAATTTATAATTCCCCAAACCCCATAACTCCGGTGTCCGCCTTCCTTTGCATTTCATTTTCTTTTGCCAGACTTGGCAGTAGTGGCGGAGCCAGGATTAGAGGGGAGAAGGGTGAAAATTAATTTTTTATCTTGCATAATATAACTATTTATTTAATCTATTGACCTCATAGGAACTCATTTAAATAATTTATTACCAAAATATTAACATTTTACAACATTTGGAAGATTAAAAAAATGTACTTTTGGTCGGGTCCAACAGACATAAAAAGTAGTTTAAAGCAATAATTAAAAAAAAAGTGTCTCCCCTGTACCACCTTTGGGATGGATTTAAAGCCTTAATCCTGAATCCGACCTGAATCGGATTAGTTGCGAAGCAATGAACCGATTGGAATATTTCCAAAAAAAAAAATGTCTTAACTAAAACAATGCGTTTAACTATATTTTTTAAAATAAAAATAAAATAAAAGAGTGCAACCAAGTTGCCCAAAAAGTGAATCTTTTAAGTTAGAGCAAACCCATTTTCTCTATATGAAATCACTACACAAAGAGAAACACAACCATGTAAATGAAAAGAGAGCAAAAGGATGATAAAAAGACCAAAGCTTTCATTAACCAACACATAGCATTTGAAAATAAAAAAGAAAATGTAGAAAAGGTTACACATACACATTAGGTGAAGTGGAGGTAGATTTCAACTTGAATTTCAAATCAGAACATCCGAAAGGAGCACATTTAACAATAACAACAATACTATGTTTGGCCTTCAAATATATTAATTTTTTTTGGAGGGGGAGGGGGACGGCCGCCCACCCTAACTTCCCCTGTCTCCGCCGCTGCTCGGCAGGTTGAGGCAGTCATGTATGGAAGCAGTGCAATGGAAGTGTTAGAGAGACCGCAGAGTCTACACTTATATGAAGTGAAATTTTTGCCTTTGCCTTTGCCTTTACCCTTCCCCTACAACATTTGCTTTATGCACTAGCAAAATGTAATTATTCTTCAGGAACCCATTGTAAGTCCTATGACCGATATGATAACACCATGCCCCTCGCAAAACAGGATTTTACAGTTTATGATTACACAGCTATGTATGGTGGAAGAAGCTAACAAATAGATGTAACAAAGCCTTTTGTTAATAAAATTAAGGTCTTGGTCAATATGCGTATCATCGTAAGTTTTCCTCGTGCACATTTCGTATTTTATAACCTGTCCCAAAAGATCCTACTTCCTAGTAAGTATATAGTGTTGGCAACTTGCCATACAATGACTAGGTTAAAAAAAGCTAGGAATGGTAGAACTATTTGTCCAAAACGTTGATGCTTCAAAACAATTTGTAATCCGAAACGTGATATTTATCTTTATTACAAGTCATAGTTACGAAGTTTGGTTAATAAAAATAGGAATAGAAATTGATGGACTGGCTGTTGCAAAAATTTTCAAAGCCCACTTCTACATGGGAGATAAATTCTAGAGACAAGCCACATTTGTTTAGAAGGCAAGAAAAAAAATATACATTATGACTTAAAAAAGTTAGAGTAAGGTTAAGACAGTGTATGTTTCCGTTCGGCCTGCGGACCCAGAAAATTTTATTTATGTTCGCGCATTTATTGGTGTTGAATTTTTTTTTAATTTTTTTTAAATGCATTAAAAAACAAAAAAAAATATAAACAATAGAAAAATTCAACTTAACATAAAAAATAATAATAATCAAGAGTCAACTAAGCTATCAGCAATGCAAAATAAGCTTGTCCTATTTTTTATTATTATTTTAATATTAAATTTTTTACATTATGAGTTGTACAACATTTCATAGAAACTCTAATAAGTTTTAATATTCTTTGTTGTAAAACCAACTTTATATCTAAAAAGTGCATGACTAGACATTTCCACCAGCATACTAGCCAACTTTTTCATGTGTCGTTAATACTAATTTTAACCTTAACATATGTTACAGTTGTTCAAATTACCCCTTAATTCTTTGCCAGAAAAAATCTTTCCACAAAAATTTGTGTCTACAAGTGCCAACACTTGCAATAGTGTAGATCCGCCATTGCATTGACGAAAGCAACTTGCATGGAAATGATTAATTTTTTTTTTTTTAAATAAGTGGTGATAATTAGAGCTTATAATTCAACCGTAAGTATTAAAACTTTAATTTAAGGGTAGTATTCACACTTTTTATAAATAATTATATCATGGTTAAGATAATTTAATCGAAAAATAATTTTAAAAACATAAACATGACTTTAGAATTATTACATTTAGGGGGCGTTTGGTATGAGAAATTTTTTTAGAATAGTAGGGAAATGTAATAGATAGTGAAATGATTGAAAAGATGGATAAAGTGAAATAGATAGAGAAATGTAAAAAAAATTGAAATCAACAGTGCATTAAAAGTGAGATAACCGGTTTTCCGAAAATCCCACCTTCAAATTGGGTTTTTGAACAGTGCGGATATCTATCTTTCTCATAAATCCGCAATAGCTCAAAATACCTTCCAACCAAACACCCCCTAATTTACAAATTGAAGCATTGAATAATAATTATGTCGCAATAGCTACTCACAGAGATAATAAATAATAATAATAAAAAATAGCAAGTATCATAATGCAGAGTTTCCTTCCTAATTGCTGACGGTTATGTTACTTTCATTCATATACCGAACCGACCAACGAACTTTTTTCCCGCCATCTTGGCTTGTGATTCATATTGAAACTCTGCAACTTCAATCTTCAACTTTGGTGAAAGAATCGGAAACCCTTTGAGAGAAAGATGGAAACTTTGATATGGCCCAAGATCAGCTTGCTGATTCTTGTGTTGTGCATATTGGTTTCTTTCGATAACCACAAACACACTAACAACACCAACACAACCATTTCCGTTCCATTAGTCTCTTTATCCGTCAAGAACGAGAACTATGATGATTCTTCTTCTTCTTCTCATTCACTCCTTGAATATGATTTCTACCGCGATTCCTGCCCCCAGGCAGAGCGCATTGTTCGCACAACAATTCACCATCTCTACCAAGCCACACCCAATTTGGTTCCTGCTATCATTCGTCTTGTTTTCCATGATTGCTTTATTCAGGTTCCTTTTTTATTTTTTTTTTCCATGTCTTTTCTGCGATTTTGATCTCTCCTCAGTGTTTTCTTGAGGAAATTTCATCTGGGTCGTCTTGAATTGCTCTTGATCTTCAAGTTTTACATGATTTCCTGAGTGCAGATTATTGAATTGTCTTTTGTTTGATATTTTCTGACATAGAATTGAATTTTAATTTCTAAAATTTTGTTCTGGTTGATGGTTTGAGTTCCTTCTTGGACTAAAGTAGTACTGAGCTCTATACAGTACTTTCTTGGAGAGATTTGTATTGGTCTTCTTAATAATCAAGCTTTAGATGGTTCTCGGAAACCACATTTATATAACTCGGTTTTCAAAGTGATTTTTTTTTTTAATTTGTTGTTTGGTACTTATTTCTGATGTTACCTTTTTTCTATGAATGTTGGGTCAGAATAAGTAGTTCTCAAGTTTTTTTTTTTAACTGAGTTGTGTTGATTTTAATCGGGTTTGCATCAGGGATGTGATGCTTCTGTTTTGTTAGATGATGATGATTTCATTGACTCAGAGAAGGAGGCTCCTCCCAATGGAAGTCTCAGAGGTTTTGATGTAATCGAGATCATCAAATCCAAACTTGAAGAAGCATGCCCTGGGGTTGTTTCTTGTGCTGATATTCTTGTATTGGCAGCAAGAGACTCTGTGGTTCTGGTAACTTTTTTTTCTCTACTCTTCCCTTCTATCATTGTATGTGTGTATGTTTGATAAAATCTGGAACATAATTTAGCATGGTGTATTTTTCAGGCTGGTGGTCCATTCTATCCGTTACATACAGGGAGGAGAGATGGTTCTAACTCCTTCGCTGACATTGCAACATACGAGCTTCCTTCACCCAATGGTGATTTATCCCAAATCCTTGCTTCCTTCAAAACAAGGGGGTTTGATGAAAGAGAGATGGTCACTCTCCTAGGTTAATTTCTAGTTTTTCTTTCCCCTTTTCTTTGTAATCATGTGTTACAAAGCCTTTTGTCTTATATGGGTTCGAATCCAGGAAACAGCCTCTTTGCAATTATGCAAGGGTAAGGCTGCGTATAAGGATTACCTCCACCCCACACTCGCTAGTCGAGTTTAATTTGGAGTAGTTTTTTTTTTTTTTTTTAGTTGTTGATATCAAGGCACTCATGGCCTTCTTAACTAGCTGGCTTCTTTGATCAATTTAGGGTCGGTGTTTGGATATGTCTTTGGTTTCTGCTTCTGCTGATATTTGGTTCTTGTGCAAATTTTCCTTATCGTTTGATGACTTTGTCCATTTATTTACTTCCAGGTGCCCATAGCATTGGTGTAATTCACTGCAAATTCTTCAAAGACCGCCTCTATAACTTCAATGGAACTAATGAACCTGACCCCTCTATAGATATTGAATTTCTAAATCTACTAAGATCAAGATGCAATTACACAAATGCATCTTCCTCTTCAGTATCAGGATACACATCCCATGGCTCACCTTCATCACAAGCATTTAAAGCAACTCCGCTTAAAGGCTTACCTTCTTCCTTAGTTGAAGAACCTGGAATGGCTGTGGAGTTTGAGCAACATGGATCAGATTTTGGGACGTTATACTACCGCAGCCTATTGAAAAGTAGAGGAATCCTCTATGCTGATCAGCAACTAATGGAAGGGGAAATAACCAAGAATTGGGTTGAAGCATATGCATTCAATCCTACTTTGTTCCATCAAGATTTTGCCCTGGCAATGATGAAACTCTCAGATATCCGGGTCTTGACCTTGCCTATGGGACAGATTCGGCTAAATTGTTCAAAGGTTGCATGACAGTGTTGCCAAGAACAGATGCTGTCTCACAACTCACACAACCCCAACACCCCTCTTATGTTGTTTGGATGCATTACATTTTAATTGCCAAATGTAAATCTGGAGAAGTTATACAAATTTTGAAATACCTTTGTGTTTTTCTGACACTCTTATCAAATATCTAAGCAAAAGCTGTAAGTCTATTATGATCCAAGCATCTTTGAGAAAGAAACTAAAGATTTAAAAGTCGGAAAACAAGAAAGTTAAAGATGCTTATATTGTAAGAAATCATTATCGATGAACAAACGCCATGGATTCAATTCAAACAATAAACAAAAAGTGGGAAAAGAGGCACAAAATATTGAAATAAAACTGATTTCCTATACACTAGAGCATCATTTGCATTGTGGTTAACTGGTTATCTTATCTACAACTGGATTGAGCCAGGTTTGAAGCTGACAGAGGGCTGTGGAACAGAAAACTCTGAGTGTATGTCAGTGAAAAACTTGTCAACAATATCTAAATAGACAGTGCTTTTAAGGCGAGAATAGTAGTGAAGTGCCTCTTCTATGTCTAGTACATGCTCAAGATCACCAGCATCCATCATATCCAATTCTTTCATCTTTTGTGCTAAAACATGAGTTCCCTTACTCATGTTTTGTGAATCTAAATCCTTATTTTTTCTCAGTTGTGATCTCCCTTTGTTCTTCTTCTCTTTTGCACTGTCTTCATGAATACTCTTTTGTGGACGGTTCTTGGCAAAACACATGAAGCTTCCAGCATCTTCCATTGCTGGCTCTTTTGGCCTGGATATGTTATTGTTACCAAACCTCTTCATTTTGCTGAGGTCAGAGTGCAAGAGATCGTAAAACTCATTGTAAAATTGGTCGCTTGTGTGATTTTTTGCATTGCCAATTTTACAAAAGAATGGATTGAAGGAAAGAGATCTGGGAAGTTTTTGATACCCTCCAAAGAAGAAAGACCTGAAATTTCGGAGGGTTTTGTGAAAGAAAACCTTGGTCTTGTGTATGGTTTCTCTTTGCAGCATTTGTGGTTCTACTGTTCTACAAATGGCTCTATATTGAAGAGAAGTCATGGTTATATTCTGGTGCAGTTCTTGTGTAATCTCCATTTTTGTCCAAAATAAAGAGACGTGCAGATGGTAACATGTTTTGTTAAGGTCACTAAAAGACAAAAGCAATGTGTTTCCTCTGTCAAAGCTTTCAATTCCACCCTTTTGTCTACGGCATCCCATGCCGTGTCCTTTTCAAACCCTCTCTCTCCACTCGTGACCATATGATATAATAACGTAGATTGTAGATTTTGTCCCCACCGGGGGTTGCTCCTAATTTTTCTTTTTTAGTCGGTTCATTCTTCTGACTACATCCGGTTCGAGCACTTGTCGGATCCTATTAAAGGAGACAGTTTTCCCAGATCCTTTTTTTCATTCTCTGGCTCGAACTCGAGACGTCTGATTAAGGAGCATTTGTGTTTGATGGGGTTGTTCCTATTTGGGTTAAGATATTTAAAGAAATTTTTTTAAGTTTGAGGACTTTGGTATGTAGATTATCACGAATATTAATGTCTTGTTTTGACAATTGTTGTTGAAAAGTCCAGCCTATTAAGATGGGAAGGTAATAATATTGGGTAACTAAAAGATTAAAACAAGGACTTGCTTACTTGTTGTTAAGCCATTTGAAACCATGGATCTCCTAAACGAAGTTGTGCTCAATTGAGTTATTCTGGAGGTCTACCTGCTTTGTCATGCAACTTGAATTTAACTTTTTGGTACTACGCTTAATAATTAATGCACCTCCAAAGCAGTTTCAGTTACTGCTATAACCAGAAAATGCAGCATGGGTCGCTGAGAATAATTAATGACACACATGCTCCTATTTCAAACGGTTAAGTTGGTGCATATCCTCTGTCCCAAGGGCTTCTGAAGGAGAAACCCTATTTTGTAGCATGGTCCCTTTTCTATAGTCAGGTTGTGGGCACTGGGCAGTGAGAAGAGTGCATTCCATTTCTTGCTTTGAGGTCACACTATTGGACACTTCAGTGTTCTAATTCCTCAATCCACCTCTATAGCAAGAGATTTGCACATATCTGTTGCTTTCTTGAAAAGTTAATATCCCCGTGAGGAGAGATACAGAACTCTGGCAACTGACATAACTGTGGAAGCTCAAACATGGATTATAAGGGGTAAAACTACATATCTCATTCATGAGGGTGCCCACGAGATATGGAAGACTGATATTAAAGGTGAACTGTGTGTAATTATTAATGAATTAATTCAAGGTCAGAGAACCTCTGTGATGTTAAAATTTCACTTGATGCTAATGACAGGAAAGAAAAAAATGAACCTTTTACAAAATGTGACAGTAAACAAGCCTCGGAGTCTTTGGTTCCAAAACTTTCACAATTTTCTTAAGTCCCATGTGGATGAAGGGCAAAGCTCAGCACATAAGCCAAGGATAAGTTGTATTGAAATCCGGACGCCATGATCAGTTGTTGGATGCATGTAAAATAGCTTACACCATATTGCCCGTGAGTCCATTGTAACACCCCGTTCTAGAACCGGTTTGTTAACATTGACTTATGATATTAAGCGCAGTTACAATCACATTGGTGCAATTAAATCCGGTTAAAATTTTCTTTTTAAAGCAAGCCGAATTAAAATTACCCAATTGCGTGACCATAACCATAATACATTGCGGAATAACATACTTAAAGCTTAATACCATACTTTCATTTCATTTATTATGATCTCCATTTTCCCATTATATTATAGGATTTTCCATTAGTTACGCGTGGGTTCAAACCGCGCTCAAATCGGAGCACCGTAGCCCAAGTTATGAGATTTCTAAGCGACAGGTGCTGAGTCGGCAGATCCCCCGCGCTGACAGCGCCACAGTGGCGCCCTCAGCGCCAGCGCCACTGCCATATTTTGGCCGTTGGCGCTCCTAGCGCCAGTCTGGCGCCCATAGCGCCAGACAACAGGGCTGTGTACCCAAAACAGGGCAATTTGACCTTCCTGTGGTATTTTAACCATAACTTTAGTTATACTTATCCAAATTACACAATCTTGGTCTCTATGGAAAGCTAAGAAACATATCTACAACTTCCATCAAGACACAAGGTCCAAATCTATCGTATAGGGTACGAAAATTGGACAACAAGGCAGGGTACCTTTGTTTTAAATTGGTTTTCCAACCTAAAGACCTTCTTTCACCTAATTTACATCATATAATCCTTTAAATGCATGAATTCTAGTCTCTCTAGATACTCATACATAAGAGAAGCATGCATATAATTTCATCATATATGCAAATACCCAATAATTACAACATTACATCATGTTTACAAATTTCAATTACAAATCATGGGACTTAGCTACAAAACACTATGATCACTCCTTGGCTCCCATCAACAAAAGAGATACCAAAAGCATGAGCATAGGCTAAGTCCAACCAATTAGCACATAGCATGCATATGACAATTGTCTTTCATTTACAATCCTATACATAGGAACTACAAAATAGCATGCTTAATCAAATGACCCTAAGTCTTCCTATGTCCATTTACTTCAAGTATGGCCACTTGCCATCAGAGGCTCCTGCAGCATCCTTTCCTGAAAGGGGGTCCCCAACCACACGGGGTGAGATATACGAATATATCCAGTAAACCAGGGGTCCTTGGAGCATCTCTCCACCCCATAGTTCAATAACAGTGTAATAGCAATGACAATAATAATGCAGCAAATACATATTCATGCAAGTGTACAAAACATCTCCAGGAGAAATCCCTCGAGCTCTCGAGCTGTCCTAAGGATACTCAGATGCAAATAGTCCTACTGGCCAGCTAAACTACCAAGTATGATTTACGCATCGTCATGCAACATACCAACATAGGGAAACACCATCCTATGTCACACCAAAGCATGCAAATACGTATAACAAAGCATTACAATATTTCATTGCATTTATATACAACAACACACCATTACCCGTTCAGGGCTTGGTGGAACAATAAAGGGAATTACACCCAAGGTCCGAAGGCTTACCTCAATGCTTCCAACTTAACCTTTGTTCTTCACCAATCTTTACAACACAATTATCAATCCCAAGGAGCTAACCGAGCTCCATAGCTTGCTCCAATGGTTGGTTACTCACGGTTGGTCCAAATGCCTCAATCCTAAGCATCACATGGACAATATCAACAATCAACCCAAACCAAACCATTGATTACACCAACAAGCCAAACCATAGTCAAATGCATAATTTTGTAATTTTCCAAACAAAATCATATGACTATATAAACTTATTTTCACCGATTAAATGTCATTCCTAGCATTTTTCTCAACATACTCTAGGCCTCAATCTTCCTAGAACATAGCCCATTTACTCACATAACCATAAACCCTAGACACTATTCATCATCTTCCCAAATCATGCATTTCTCATGAAAATAGAGTTCAAGGAGTAGAATCTTACCACCAATGGTTGCACAACCAAGGATTGGTTACTCCTCAAGCTTCCATGGAAGTAGGAACTCTCAAATCTCACAACTTCTCCAATGGGTCGCAACTTTGGGTGGAGGAATCTCACAACACACTACTCCCCACCAAGACCCAAGCTAGGATTGTGAAAGAGGGGAAGATTTGGAGTGGTTTAGGCTTTGGAATCACTCAAAACCGTCAAGGTTTGATCACCCAAGGGTTTTCCCCTTTCTTTTCTCTTCTCCCTCTCCCTTTCTTCCTTCTTCTCTTTTCTTCTTCTCCCTTGCTTCTGCGCACACGGGAATGGGGAGGGAAATTTGGGTTCTTTAAGTGACTTCCCACTTAACACAAGTTAAGTGGGTATTAGTTCATCTATCTATTCAATTCCATAAGTTACCAAACTTTACCCAACAGTCTGGAATATTTTTCTAGGAATATTTCTACTTCCATTTTTATATTTCGGGCACTTTTGTCTACACCCATTTATACCCCTTAATTTTCACTGAGTACACTTTTTACCTCAAAAGTGACCCCAATTAATTTTATAAGGGATTTTACTTATTTTTACACATTAATACATGCTTAATTATCTAATCACATGTATTTTTCTAATTAATTCTATTGGGCTATTATAGTCACCCCACCTTTTAGCGATTTTGTCCGCAAAATCAAGAACGTACCTGTCCTTAAACTCAGGATACTGACGGAGAAGCTCGTCTTCCCGCTCCCAAGTGGACTCTTCAGGTGTCCTTCCTTCCCATTGGACTTTCACCATAGGAATAGATTTGTTCCTCAGCCTCTTCTCATCTCGCTCGAGTACTTTCAGTGGTCCAATCGGAGTCTTCAAATTTTCCCTAATCTCAACATCATCAGGTTGAACCACATGAGAAGGATCAACTACATACTTTCTTAGCTGAGAAACATGGAATACATCATGTATATTGGATAGTTGAGGAGGTAAGGCAAGCTGGTAGGCAACCGGTCCTACCCTACGTAGAACCTGATAGGGTCCAATAAATCTAGGACTCAGCTTCCTCACTCCCAGGGCTCGTCCCACACCTGTAACTGGTGATAACCTTAGAAACACATGATCTCCCTCCTCAAACTCTAGAGGCCGATGCTTGAGATCATAATAACTCTTCTGGCGATCTTGGGCCTTTTTCAGACGATCCCTAATCATTTTGATCTGTTCAGTGGTCTCCTGAACAAAATCCAATCCAAATCGCTCTGAGTCTCCAACCTCTGCCCAGCAAGTAGGTGTCCTACACCTGCGACCATACAAGGCCTCGTAGGGAGCCATACCCAGACTAGCATGAAAACTATTATTATATGAAAACTCAACCAGTGGAAGGTATCGATCCCATGCCGTACCCTGCTCCAGAGTGCAAGCCCTCAACATATCCTCCAACGTCTGAATGGTCCTCTCAGTCTGACCATCCGTCTGTGGATGATAGGCAGTACTCAGTCTCAACCGAGTGCCAAGAGCCTCCTGCAATGCTCCCCAGAAGCGAGAAGTGAACTTCGGGTCCCGATCACTAACAATATTCTCAGGCACCCCATGAAGCCTCACAATCTCCTTCACATAGAGCCTGGCCAATTTCTCAGCAGAGAAATCTACCCGAATTGGTAAAAAGTGTGCGGATTTTGTCAATCTATCCACAATTACCCAAATAGAATCATAACTAGCCTGTGTCCGCGGCAACCCCACTACGAAATCCATTGAGATACTCTCCCATTTCCATTCAGGAACATCCAGTGGTTGCAACATACCAGAAGGTTTTTGGTGCTCAATCTTGACCTTTTGACATACCAGACACTTGGAGACAAATTCAGCAATATCTTTCTTCATACCAGGCCACCAGAAATTAATCTTTAGGTCCTGATACATCTTTGTAGCTCCCGGATGGACAGTGAATTGACCCCTATGGGCCTCTGTCATCACTTCCTCTGTCAACTGTCTAGGTACAACAATACGACCCTGATATAGTAGTATACCCTCATCATTGCAGGATACACCACTCTGACCTTTTAGTCGTTTCGCACTTTCATTTTGCAGCTGAGCATCTTTAATCTTTGTCATCATTTCGTTCTCAATTCTTGTAATTTCGATGTCACAAATTCTGCCTGGAAAGACTTCAGACAATTTCATATCTCTGAACCTCTCAATTACATCAAAATCTCTCATCATCATGTTTGCCATGCTCACTGACTTTCGGCTCAATGCATCCGCTACAACATTAGCCTTGCCGGGATGATACTTCAATTCAAAATCGTAATCCTTTAAGAATTCAGTCCACCGTCGTTGCCTCATATTCAACTTTTTTTGATCGAATAAGTACTTAAGGCTCTTGTGGTCACTAAATATGACAAACTTCATTCCATACAAGAAGTGCCTCCACTGTTTCAATCCAAAAACGATTGCAGCAAGCTCTAAGTCATGGGTCGGATAGTTTTCTTCATGAGGTTTCAATTGCCTCGAAGCATACGCTACTACTCTCCTATCTTGCATCAGCACACAACCCAATCCCTTTTTAGAAGCATCACTGTACAACTCAAATTCACCTTCCGGGTCAGGAAGTACTAACACTGGAGCAGTCGTCAACTTTTCCTTTATCTTCTGAAAACATTCTTCGCACTCATGCGTCCAAATAAATGGAGTGTCTTTCCGGGTC
Organism: Gastrolobium villosum; assembly: GCA_032173675.1. Taxonomy (NCBI): domain Eukaryota; kingdom Viridiplantae; phylum Streptophyta; class Magnoliopsida; order Fabales; family Fabaceae; genus Gastrolobium; species Gastrolobium villosum. The sequence goes on from JAVKPL010012706.1 coordinate 62,198, forward strand.
AAGCGGGTCAATGGCAAAACCATTTCCGAAAATCCTTTAATAAATCTCCGGTAATAACCAGCCAAACCCAGAAAACTCCTTACTTCAGTCACAGTCTTGGGCCTCTCCCAATCAATAACTGCCTCTATTTTATTAGGATCAACCGCCACCCCATCAGCAGAAATGACGTGACCCAGAAATTGCACTTGAGAAAGCCAAAACTCACATTTAGAAGGCTTTGCATACAGCTGTTTATCTCTGAGGATTTGCAACACAGTTCTCAAGTGATCCTCATGCTCTTCCTTACTCTTGGAATATATTCGGATATCATCAATAAACACAATCACGAATTGATCAGAAACGGTTTGAAAATACGATTCATATAATCCATAAACAGCAGGAGCATTAGTGAGTCCAAATGGAATTACCTGATACTCATAATGTCCATATCTATATTTGAAAGCAGTCTTCGGATATATCTTCCTTAATTCGGATCTGATGATAACCTGACCTCAAGTCAATCTTTGAGACATATAATCTCTCTCAACTGATCAAGCAAATCATCTATGCGAGGGAAGAGTTATACTTGTCTCTTTATGCAGACTTATTGAACCGACGGTAATCAGTGCACAATCTCATGCTACAGCAATACGTAACTGTGCCAAGGCAGGCCACACATACAAC
>JAVKPL010012707.1:0-62920 GCA_032173675.1 Gastrolobium villosum
AATAACCTCTGGTCTAAGGAAAGACATACCCAAATATAAAGAGACTACTCTAATGATACTATCTGTGAGATTTCCTCATAGAGTCTCTTTTGGGTCTGTTTAGTTTGAGCTATACTCTTATAGGTCCACCCACGACTTTAGCTAAGACATCTCCATATCTGTAGCACATGAGGTCTTTACCTTGTATCCATATACAAGTAGATAAGTCGTGCTAGTCTTACCCGAGATCACTGATCCCCAATCTCAGTGTCTCTAGACTAGGAGCATAAAATTAGGAATAAACGTGCGATATCCTTGAATCCTCATGATCGTGATCTCATCACAGATACTCAAGAGATATTTGTTCTATTCCAAGGGTTTTATCCAGTTTGTTCATATAATATTAACAATAATATCGAGACATAATATGAAACTGGATAAAGAGTTGTTTTATTCATTTGCGACAAAAAAGGTTCTACATCTAGTGTCCTTTATTTAATCAAAAGATTGTCTCTAGGACACCCATATACTAACAAGCTCCCACTTGGCCTAAAGCCAATCAGACCTAAGTCGTATACCTAAAGCCTCATAATCACTATCATGTTTTCTCTGAGAAACAACCTTTGTCAGAGAATCGGTCAGGTTATCATCTGTGGAAACATAATCCATCTTTACATCATTCCTATCTATGATTTCTCTAATCAGGTGATATCTGTGGAGCATATGTTTAGATCTTTGATGAGACCTAGGTTCCATTGAATGCGTAATGGCTCCAGTGCTTTCGCAAAGCAACTGCATGGGCTCATTTACGCTTGGAACCACCCTTAGTTCATGTATGAACTTCTTGATCCACACGGCCTCCTAAGTTGTTTCTAAAGCAGCTATATATTCAGCTTCTGTCGTTGAATCTGCTTTTGTATCCTGCTTGGAACTCTTCCAAGATATTGCCCCACCATTTAAGGTGAATACAAACACTGATTGTGACTTACAGTCATCTTTGTCACTTTGAAAGCTGGCTTCAGTGAACCCTTTCACTGTTAACTCATTAACCCCACCATAGACCAGAAACGCATCCTTAGTTCTTCTTAAGTATTTAAGGATGGCTTTGACTGCCGTCCAGTGACCCTCTCTAGGGTCAGACTGGTATCTGCTCATAATGCTCAAAACTTACGAGACATCTGGTCTCGTACATATCATGACATACATGATGGATCCAATAGTCGAATCGTATGGAATTCCACTCATGCGATTCTTCTCAGGATGTGACTTAGGACACATAGCCTTTGAAAGGTGTACCCCATGACTGACAGGAAGAAAACCCATTTTCGACCCTTCCATGCTAAACCTCTTTAGCATCTTGTCAATATACGTGGATTGAGATAAACCCAGCAGCCTCTTGGATCTATCTCTATAGATCTTTATACCAAGTATAAAGGCCGCTTCTCCCAAATCCTTCATGGTGAAGTTTTCTGAAAGCCACATTTTCGTTATTTTTAATGTGGGGATGTCATTTCTTATAAACAATATGTCATCTATATAAAGTACCAGGAAGACGACATTACTCCCACTAACCTTCCTGTAAACACAAGGTTCATCCTCGTTCTTGATAAAACCGTTACTCTTAGCCCATATATCGACCTTTGTAGTTTGCATACCATATGCTCCTGATCTTTGATTTCAAAGCCTTCAGTTTATGTCATGTACACTTCCTCTTTCAAGAACCCATTCAAGAAGGCGGTCTTGACATCCATTTACCAAATTTCATAGTCGTGGTATGCTGCTATTGCAAGCATGATCCTAATATATTTGATCATGGCAACTGGTGAGAAAGTCTCATCATAGTTAACTCCTTGTCTTTGACGAAATCCTTTCACCACCAACCTAGCTTTGTAGGTCTGAACGTTGCCATTTGCATCAATCTTTCTTTTAAAGACCCATTTGTTACCGATAGGAACCATTCCTTGCGGTTTAGGAACCAAGGTCCATACCTTATTTTGATACATCAAACCCATTTCAAATTTCATGGCTACAAGCCATCTAGAAGAGTCAACATCCTTGACTGCCTCTACGTAGTTACTTGGTTCATCATCCTTGACGGTTTGTTAATTCTCAATCACAAACCCATACCTCTCATACGGAGTTGTGTGTTTACTTCTCCATTGGAGAACGTCTCCTGTGGAGCAGACTCGGGTTCCTCAATCTGTTCTTGTGGTTCTTGAACTTCTTCAAGATCAATCTTACTCCCACTGCCTCCTTGAGAGATCAAATCCTTCTCAAGGAACTCGGCATTCTTTGACACAAACACTTTATGTTCATCCATGGAGTAGAAGTAGTATCCCTTAGTACCTTTGGGATACCCCACAAATAGACATTTAGTACTCTTAGCACTAAGCTTGTCTGATGTCAACGCTTTGAAATAAGTTGGGGATCCCCATACCCTGAGGTAACTCAGGTTGGGTCTCTTACCATTCCATATCTTATATGGTGTTGTCTGAACAGATTTAGACGGTACCCTATTTAGAAGGTATGCCGCTGTGTCTAAGGCATATCCCCAAAATGATTTTGGAAGTTGAGTCTCACTCATCATAGACCTAACCATGTCTAACAAGGTCCTGTTTCTCCTTTCAGAGACACCATTTTGGTGTGGTGTGTAAGGAGCGGTAAGTTGTGAAAGAATTCCATTTTCTCTCAGATAATCCTGATACTCATGGCTCAAATATTCACCACCACGATCTGATCATAATGTCTTAATCATCTTGCCACGCTGTTTCTGTACTTCATTCCTAAACTCCTTGAACTTTTCAAAGGCTTCAGATTTATATCTCATTAGTTACACATACCCAAATCTCGATTTGTCATCCGTAAAGGTAATGAAATAGAAGTATCCACCTCTAGCCTCAATAGACATCGGGCCACATACATCAGTATGAATGAGTTCTAATAACTCACTAGCCCTATGACTCTCAAGCCCTTTGGGCTTTTGTCGAATCATTTTCCCAGCTAGACAAGATTCACACTGTCCATAGGATTCCAAATCCTTGGAATCTAGGTATCCATCTCTATGCATCGTAGACAATCTTGTTTCATTAATGTGCCTTAGTCTACAGTGCCAAAGATAAGATTGATTATCCCTCCTAGGTCGTTTCATATCTACATTGAGCACTTCAGTTCTCATTTCTAGAACATACAATCCATTTATTAAAGAAGCAGTACCATAAACCACATCATTCAAAATGATAGAAAATATACCATTCCTAATACTGAGAGTATAACCATCTTGTTCTAAACAAGAAATAGAAATAATGATCCTAGAAATATTTGGAACATTAAGACAATTATTCAAATGCAACAAAAGGCCCGTAGGCAAAATAAGGTCGGCATCTCCAACTGAATGAGCAGCAACCCTTGCTCCATTACCAACGCGGAGATCCACCTCGTTTCTTTCCAATCTCCATGGGCTCCTAAGCACCTGCAACATATTGCAGATATGAGAACCACAACCGGTATCCAATACCCATGAGGTCGGATTAGCACAAGACTAATTTATCTCAATCATGAAAATACTTGAGGCAGAAGCATCACCATGCTTCTTGTCCTTCACATTTTTCAGGTAGTCTGGACAATTCCTCTTTCGATGGCCTTTCTTGCCACAATGGAAGCACTCAGCATCGCCCTTGTCCTTGGATGCCTTCTTACCCTTCTTTTTTCCTTTCTTCTTCTTGGATTTTCCTTTGGGCTTAAGGGAGTCACCTTTAGCAGGCTCCTTACCCTTTCCCTTGGCCTTGCTAGGCCCACCAATCAGAAGAGCCTGTGTCTTATCCTTCTTGATAGACACTTCGGCAGTTTTTAACATACTTAACAATTCAGGCAAGCTCGCTTCCATCCCATGCATGTTGTAATTCATTATGAATTGACTGAAGGAAGGTGGAAGTGAGATAAGGACTAAGTCATTACTTAGCTCGACATCCATGAAGAAGCCTAGGTTTCCTAGCTTCTTAATAAGTTCAATCATCTTAAGAACATGACTGCTCACAGACATGCTCTTAGACATCCTACAAGAGAACAATTCTCTAGAGGCCTCATACCTCTCATGCCTGCCTTTAATATCATACAACTCTTTGAGATGCATGATAATAGAGGGAGCATCCATATGCTCATGCTGCTTTTGCAGTTCAGGCGACATGGATGCCAACATGATGCAGACTGCCATCACATTGTCATCCATGTGCTGTTGGTGGGTTACGAAATCAAATTCCGTGAACCCTTCTTCCCCTTCCCTAGGAGCTACGGGTAATGCAGCATCTAGAACGTAAGCAATCTTTTCGGCCCTAAGAACAATTCTTAAGTTCCGATACCAGTCCATAAAGTTTGAACCGGTCAGTTTATTCGTATCGAGAATTGAACACAGTGACAGTGGATTAGTCATACTAAAAATTGAAAAAGATGTAAAGATGTTTTTTAGTTAATATACGGACATGTAGTTAAAAAATAAATTATTAAAGACTTTAAATAATTTTCCCCTCCCACTATTTTATCTAAGTCAATGACCCTTACCATTTGACTTAGGGTTAATCTACTTTTAGATTTTACCTTAGTGGGATTAAGAGTGCGATTATTTATTTTAATCTCCGTCTGAGACCGCAAGATTAATTTAAATAATGGGTTAATCCTTATCAACAGTATCTCATACCCTCTCTTAACATTAGGTTGACAACTCCTTGTCACTTAGTGATGCATCTCATGCAACCAACCTAGCACCATTACCCTAAGCACATAAGCCCGGCTGAGCCTGCAATTTATGTCTCAGTTAAGCATTAACCAGCACCCCAAGTGTCTCATACTTCTAACACTACTCTAGCTCAACGAAACAGTGGGTCCCAACTGAGTTGTGGAACATCACTATGTAGAAAAGGTTTGAGTAGTATTGGTGGTGGGAGGTAATCATACGCTTAATAATTTGTTCCTTTTAAGGGTTCCTTTTATTCAGGGTTTATTAGGTCTCATCAAACGCATGTTGTAAGTTATCATGCTAGTCGTAACCTATGTCAAACATCTATCGGTTTATACTAGTCGCAATTGGACGAACATAATAAACATACAAACGCGGTTTGTCCAATTCATGCATACTAGACGTTCTAAGCATACATGCAAATAAACAATTTATTTGAGATAGTCATGGTGCTCGCGCATTTGTCCATCTTGCTTCTCAAGCAACGGCTGCTTGTCGTCTATACGCCACTAGCCTAATTCTCTAATTACATATAATTAAAGAAACTCCAAAACATCTTTGGAGGGACAAATTTAAAATTACAAAAACTTGAAATTCAAATTACAACTCTAATTAAACAGAGCAAATTACACATTAATTTAAATTTGAAATTTCAAATCAGGCACCATGACCATCCCCTTCCTTTTGCACCTGAAAGATTCAAAAACTTGCAAGCACAAAACATCATATTATCCCATAACATGTTTTCACATATATTTTGATATTTAACATTTAAACATCAAAATAAAATCAAGATTCTAATTCTCTTAATTTTTCTCTGAATGGCCGAATTATATAAAAACTTTATAATTCAAATTTTGTTAATTCTTTCTCAAAGAAAAAAAAATTAACCATGCATGCAGCCATAAACCCTTTCATGGCCGAATCATATATGCGTGTATATGATAAATTTTGTCACAAAAATTTCATGCTATGCTCATGATACAATTCATGGAGAAAAATAAGAAAACAATCAAGGTACTCCAAGTACCCTTCATGGCCGAATCATCCTTTTCAAAAAGGGTGTTTCCTTTTAAAACTTTCATAAAGAAAAAGAAACGAAACCATGAATACATATAGATTTATGAACATAGCAATCGAATTAACATGTTCATAAAAACAAAAACTTTAACAATTTAAAGCATTTGTAATTCAAAATCCATATGTAGAATTTAAACTTTAACCCTTTAAAGATTTTGACCGTGAAAAACACTTTTCACAAACAAGGTACCATCACCCGCCGATGGTAAAGCAACCGGGCTCTAATACCACTTGAAAGTAAACTGGCCTTGAAGGCCGAAGCATGTGAGAGGGAAAAATAAAAATTTTCCTTGCGGAAACACACATGCAAACAATTTTTCATGCTTTAAGACAACATGATGTTACCTTATTTACGATCTGATGGCCAACGAGATCACTTGTCAGGTTTGAAGGGTTCAAACCCTCTAACGTTGATCCACACCACCCTTCGTCAATGATGCAAGAACACCTTCTTGAAAGCCACCAGATGACCACCACAGAGAGGCTTGCTATGCGCTCAATAGGTGAAGATGTAGGCTAGGTTTAGTGTTTAGAAGAGTGAAGTCTTCAACTTGAAAACTTCACAAAAGTTGCGCAAAAGGTGAGGAGAATAGGCTGGGTTTTCTTGTGAAAACCCTAAGGAGGAATGAATACCCCTTTGTGCGCATAAGAGAGTTGATTAGTAGGGAGAGAACGAGAGGATTTTTCTCACTTGAAAATCCCTAAAGATGTGCGCATAGTTGGAGGAGTTGTTGCAATTCAAAATTGCCAACAACCTTCCCTTTGAATCCTCATGAGATTAGGTCCTTATCCTTTCATGATTATGACCTAATGGTCATCATATGACCACTCACTTATGCGCCCCACTCAGTCCCAAAATGAGTCCAGATACATTGAGTAGTTGCATTCAAATTTGAACCAACTAACTCACTGATTCTCTCAACCAACCAAATCAGAATTGGAGCATTTTTAGCTGACAAGATGACTCTCATTAGCAACTAAAGTGGCGCACCATATCCCTATTGGATGAGATCAAATATCTTCTCTTGATGCAGGGGATTTGTTCCAACAAGATCTCATCTTATCCTTTTGTTATGAAACAACTTTTCATAGCCAATTCAAATTCGAATTCAAACAATTGAATTCAAATGTTCAAACATTTAAATTCAAATTCAAATTTCAAATCCAAAATTCAAATGTCAAAATCCAATTTTAAATTTCAAATTTCAAATTTCAAATTCAAAATTCGAATTTCAAAATTCAAATTCCAAATTCAAATTTCAAATTCAAAATTCAAAATTTAAATGTTTGATAATTAATTTAACTAATTAAATTAATTAGTAATGTCTTGGACCATCCAAGCCCATTACATGATTCCATGCGCCCTCTTCCCTTCAGGTGGGATTCCAAACAGCTTCTTGGGCTAACATCCATTATTAGGCCCAATACCTTTAAAGCTAGTTCATCATGACTACAAGGTGTTAGTGTGTGACCCATTAGGTCCAACATAGCCTCTGACATAAATGGGCTCGGGCCCAACAAGCCCACAACCCAATTAATTACAACACAGAGCACTAGCAATGCTTTGTTGCCCCAGAACTAGTCAGATTAATGACTTGATCATCCTATTGCACATATTTGGTTACCGTGTGTATTTCTCTTCGTCTCGGTTATCTTTCCATTAACCTAGGGTAAGGAAATGTATCAACCCCTACGGTTTAGGGTAAGCTTTATTCAAAATAGGGAATCTTCAATTTACTGACTCTAAAGGCAGATCATCTCATGATCTCTTTTACTATGCATATATTCCCCAGTCCCTATAAATGTCATCCTGATTTCTCCGGTTTACAGACAACCTAATCTCTCACAGAGATTTGACGAATTCCTTCAGCTTATCACCCTAGCCCTGTGCTCTTTCAGGACACGCCCAACAATATACCTATGAGTCTCCATGTTTCAGGCAGACGAGACATACAATCAAAGCATGCCTTCTAGAACACAGTCTAGGTAATAACCTCTGGTCTAAGGAAAGACATACCCAAATATAAAAAGACTACTCTAATGATACTATCTGTGAGATTTCCTCATAGAGTCTCTTTTTGGGTCTGTTCAGTGCGAGCTATACTCTTATAGGTCCACCCACGACTTTAGCTAAGACATCTCCATATCTGTAGCACATGAGGTCTTTACCTTGTATCCATATACAAGTAGATAAGTCGTGCTAGTCTTACCCGAGATCACTGATCCCCAATCTCAGTGTCTCTAGACTAGGAACATAAAATTAGGAATAAACGTGCGATATCCTTGAATCCTCATGATCGTGATCTCATCACAGATACTCAAGAGATACCTGTTCTATTCCAAGGGGTTTATCCAGTTTGTTCATATAATATTAACAATAATATCGAGACATAATACGAAACTGGATAAAGAGTGTTTTTATTCATTTGCGACAAAAAAGGTTCTACATCTAGTGTCCTTTATTTAATCAAAAGATTGTCTATAGGATACCCATAAACTAACATGAGGACCCCTTGTCTTACTGAGATTTCTTATTTAGAGATCTCACCCCACGTTTGGGGACGCTAATTTCAGGTTCAAGTAACCTAGGGGTTGAGACTCCTAGTGGCAGGAGGCCAGAGCTTAGTTGATACATGTTTATGCTGCTTATGCTGATATGCTGTTATGATTGGATGCTGGATCCTATTTACTGTTTTCTGCTTTTAGCTTCATTATATTATGTTGTTGTCTGTTGAGACTTGTTAGGTTGTGTTGCCTTATTTGGCGAACATGGGGATTGTCCATGCCGCATTGACTTGACTTTATGTTTTAGTTATAAGTTGTAATAATGTATCAGGATGATAGTCCAGGCTATGTGTTGTAGTCCTATGACTTAGATACTCACTTTATTTATATATTGAGGTATTTCAGTTAGCTGTCATTTACAATTTACATACAGGCAATGTTTTAATGAAATTGATTAAGTAATCAACTTGATTAGGTATAATGACGTCATAATTGAATTAAATAAAAAGTTATTCCGCATTTTAATTAAGCGTAGCTTAATACGATGATATGTTATCAACCCGAGTATACACGAGGTGTTACAATCTACATCTTCATGCAATGCTAAAAAACATCTTCTAGCTCACACTATCTCTACAACTTATGTTCGTTCCAATATGCAATTAGCGGATATCTTTATAAAGGCATTGGTACAACAACTTTTCATACATTAGTTGGAAAGTTGGGCATTTCAAATCTTCATGCTCCAACTTGAGGGGGAGAGAAAGAGATAGAGATCACATGGGTTGTTTAGATATGGACAAATAGGATCACATGGGTTGTTTAGATATATAGATACCTGTGAGTGCAGCTCGTTTTTGGTATAACAAACTTTCTGTTATCATATTTATTTTTTATTCTTATGCTTGTCATGTAACTTATATATATATCGACCACGTAGAAGAAAGAGAACAAAAATTGAACCTGTCTATTTTTTGTGTCTCTTGAGATAATTTTATCTCATGGAAAAATATATTTTATATATATATATATATATATATATATATATATATTTTTAGAATAAAATTGATTTTTAGGAATAAAGGCAATATATTGAACATAAATTTGTGGGAAAAGTTATATTTACATATTTTTTATTTATAAACTATATTATGTCTGACCAGTAATACATTACTGAATAGTGTATTACCAATCAGAGATGTTATAATTTGTAAGTTTGTAAAATTTTTTTTATCAATATAACCCTGTTCTATATTTGTTATAGACAATAATTCACGGAATAAAATTGTTATTATTGATTCACCCAAAGAAAAAAAAAATTATTATTACTGCTGTATAACTGTCATTGTTGCTTGTCAAATAATTTGATTTGACAAAAAGTCCGCCACCCACAATTGCAAAAGAACCGACAAGGAATCATGCAAAACAATGGTTTCATGTTTAACAAATATTTGTTAAATATGAATAATATATAATGATAAGTTAAAGAACCATTTTTCGACATAATAATTTTATAATAATATTTGTTTTTTTTTGTTGAAACCTCTTTTTAAATTTCACCAAAAAAAAACAATATTATTATAAAATTATTATGTCGAAAAATGAGTTGTTTAACTTATCATTATATATTATTCATTGTTGGTCATGCTAATATTTTTAAATACAACCGTACAATTTCGAAAGCAAAGAATTGCATTATGTAATATATATTCAACTAAAGGTACTTTGAATATAATATAGAATAAATATTAATAAGATATAGGCGTACTAAATATCTGATACGGGAGCAAAAGAACAGCAAAATATTTAATATGGTTGACGATCATTGAATCTGTCGGTGCTTCCTTTTATAACATTATTTTTTTCTTTCCCTATTATTTTCGCACTTTTTCGTTTTTACCCTCCTATTTACACTAAGGGACCACCTAAAGAATGGTGGTCTCGGTTCACACTAAATAATCTCAAAGAACAGAGCAAAAAATCAGAAAAGGATACAGAGTCAACAGAAAAATAGAGACGAAATCATGAACCGGAATGAAGAGAAGCGTGATACAGAAACAAACTTAAAGTGCGAACAAACAAACAGAAACCAAGGTTTAGGGCGTGAAGTCCAGAATAAAAGCTTCAAGTGTTATGCAGGTGGTCAGGGTGAGAGTATCTGTTCGAATCTTTCAAGTATCATCTTTAGAAGGGGTTTAAAGTCTTACTCATGGATCCATCCCAAATCGGATTAGTTGCTAAGCAATAAACCGATTGGAATATTTCAAAAAAAGAAGAAGCTTGGAGTGTTGTTTTAGAAACTTATATATATATATATATATATGAGGCATGATCCTTTGACACCGGTGTCAAATTTGAAGTTTGAGACCTCATCTGAGAGCTGTTAGATCAAAAAAGATCAATGGCGTTACATGCTTACAAATCAGAGTCATTGATCTTTTTTGATCTAATGGCTCTCAGATGAGGTGTCAAACCTTAAATTTGACACCGGTGTCAAATGATCCTACCTATATATATATTAATCTCATGTTAAAGGAGATAAGTTATCTCATGTCATAGAGATAAATTTGTGGGTTTCACCACCTGAAAAAAAAAAAAAAAAAAAGGTGGCACAGTTATCGAAATATGTGTAGGAGAGAAATTTATCACATGTAGCATAAGAGTAGTTTTTCCCATATATATATATATATATATATATATATATATATATATATGGGTTTATCATCTATCATATAACAAAACAACAAAATTTTCCTACATACACAACATTTTGTGGGGCCCGCATCTTTTGAAGCCACAAAAAAAAACTCCAGCAGACAAAACGTATCTCTATAACATAACACAATCACTTTTCGTACAACATAACTCTTATATATATATATATATATATATATATATATATATATATATATGATATGATCCTTTGACACCTCATTTGAGAGTCATTACATAAAAAAAATCAACGATTCTGATTTGTAAGCAGTGACACCATTGATCTTTTTTGATCTATGAGGCGTCAAATTTCAAAGTTTGACACCGGTGTCAAAGGTATATATAAATTGGAGGGTTATGATTTGGTATATATATATGTGTGTGTGTGTGTGTGTGTGTGTGTGTGTGTGTGTGTGTGTGTGTGTGTGTGTGTGTGTGTGTGTGTGTGTGTGTGTGTGTGTGTGGGATCCTTTGACACCAGTGTCAAATTTCAAATTTTGACACCTCGTCTGATAGTCGTTAGATCAAAAAAGATCAATGGTATCAGATACTTACAAATCAAAGTCGTTGATCTTTTTTGATCTAACGGCTATCAGATGAGGTGTCAAATTTAAAATTTGACACTGGTGTCAAAGGATTATAATAGCCCAACATAATTAATTAGCAAATTACATGTGATTAGATAATTAAGCATGTGATTGTGAGTAAAAATAAGTAAATTCCCTAACAAAATTAATTGGGGTCAATTTTGACGCAGAAAGTGTACTCAGTGAAAATTAAGGGGTATAAATGGGTGTAGACAAAAGTACCCAAAATATAAAAATGGAAGTAGAGATATTCCTAGAAAATAATTCCAGACTTTTGGGTAAAGTTTGGTAATTAATGGAGTTGAATAGATAGATGAACCAATACTCACTTAACCTGTGATAAGTGACAAGTCACTAAAGGAACCCAAAACCCTTATTTCCCTACCCAACCCCGTGCGCGCAACAGAGGGGAAAAGAAGAGAAGAAGAAAGGGATAAAGGAGAAGAGTTGAAAGGAAGAGAGAAAAAGGGGAAAACCTTAGGGGGATCAAACCTTGATGGTTTTGTGTGATTCCAAAGCCTAAACCACTCCAAATCTTCCCCTCTTTAACAATCCTAGCTTGGGTATTGATGGGGAGTGTTGAGGTTAAGATATTTCCTCCTAAAGTTGCGACCCATGCGAAGAAATTGAAAGATTTGTTGGCTTCGACTTCCATGGAAGCTTGAGGAGAAACCAATCCTTGGTTGTGCAACCATCGGTGGTAAGATTCTACTCCTTGAACTCTATTTTTATGAGAAATGCATGATTGGGGGAGATGATGAATAGTGTTTAGGGTTTATGAAAAGTTGAGTAAATGGGCTATGTTCTAGGAAGATTGAGGCATAGAGTATGTTGAGAAAATGTTAGGAATGACATTTAATCGGTGAAAATGAGTTTAAATAGTCGTATGATTTTGTTGGGAAAATTACAAGATTATGCATTTGACTATTGTTTGGCTTGTTTTAGTAATCAATGGTTTGGTTTGGTTGATTATTGATATTGTCCATGTGATGCTTAGGATTTAGGCATTTGGACCAACCGTGAGTGACCAATCATTGGAGCAAGCTATGGAGCTCGGTTAGCTCCTTGAGATTAATATTTGTGTTGTGAAGATTGGTGAAGAACAAAGGTTAAGTTGGAAGCATTGAGGTAAGCCTTCGGACCTTGGGTGTAATTCCCTTTATTGTTCCACCAAGCCCTGAACGGGTAATGGGTGTGTTGTTGTATATAAATGCAATGAAATAGTGTAATGCTTTGTTATACGTATTTGCATGCTTTGGTGTGACATAGGATGGTGTTTCCCTATGTTGGTATGTTGCATGACGATGCGTAAATCATACTTGGTAGTTTAGCTGGCCAGTAGGACTATTTGCATCTGAGTATCCTTAGGACAGCTCGAGAGCTCGAGGGATTTCTCCTGGAGATGTTGTGTACACTTGCATGGATATGTATTTGTTGCATTATTATTGTCATTGCTATTACACTGTTATTGAACTATGGGGTGGAAAGATACTCCAAGGGCCCCTGGTTTACTGGATATATTCTTATATCTCACCCCGTGTTGTTGGGGACCCCCTTTCAGGCAAGGATGCTGCAGGAGCCTCTGATGGCAAGTGGTCATACTTGAAGTAAATGGACATAGGAAGACTTAGGGTCATTTGATTAAGCATGCTATTTTGTAGTTCAGATGTACAAGATTGTAAATGAAAGTCATTTGTTATATGCATGCTATGTTTAATTGGTTGGACTTAGTTTATACTCATCCCCTTTGGTATCTCTTTTGTTGATGGGAGCCAAGGAGTTGATCATAGTGTTTTGTAGCTAAGTCCCTTGATTTGTAATTGAAAATTGTAATCATGATGTAATGTTGTAATTATTGGATATTTGTATATATGATGAAAGGATATGCATGCTTCTCTTAGTGTATGAGTATATAGAGAGACTAGAATTCATGTATTGAAAGGATTATATGATGTAAATTAGGTGAAAGAAGACCTTTAGGTTGGAAAACCAATTTAAAACAAAGATACCCTGTCTTGTTGTCCAATTTTCGTATCCTATAAGATAGATTTGGACCCTTGTGTCTTGATGGAAGTTGTAGATATGTTTCTTAGCTTTCCATAGAGACCAAGATTGTGTAATTTGGATAAGTATAACTCAAGTTATGGTTAAAACACCACAGGTAGGTCAAACTGCCCTGTTTTGGGTGCTTGCTCCTGACTGCCCACGCTCGGAGCGTGAGATTCACGCGATGAGCGTCAACCCTTCTGACTGCCCACGCTATGAGCGTGAGATCCACGCTATGAACGTGGGGGTCCTGGGGAATTCAGCATTCCCTTCCTTAGAAACCTCATAACTTGGGCTACGGTGCTCCGATTTTAGCGCGGTTTGAACCCACGCGTAACTAATGAAAAATCCTATAATATTATGGGCAAATGGAGACCATGATAATTGAAATGAAAGTATGGTATTAAGCTTTAAGTATTTTATTCCGCAATGTATTTTGGTTATGGTCACGCAATTGGGTAATTTTAATTCGGCTTGTTTTAAAAGAAAAATTTAACCGGATTTTAATTGCACCAATGTGATTGTAACTGCGCTTAATATCATAAGTCAATGTTAACAAACCGGTTCTAGAACGGGGTGTTACAAGGGTCATACCTCATATAGTCAAAGGATCCTACCTCATATATATATACTGGTGTCAAATTTCAAAGTTTGACACTGGTGTCAAAGGATCACACCCCATATATATATATATATACACACACTGGTGTCAACTTTAAAGTTTGACACCTCATTGGAGAGCCATTATATCAAAAAAGATTAACGGCTCTGATTTATAAGCATGTGACACCATTGATCTTTTTTGATCTAATGGCTCTCAGATGAGGTGTCAAATTTTAAATTTAACACCAGTCAAAGGATCCTATCCCTATATATATATTGACATCGGTGTCAAACTTTGATATTTAACACCAAATCATAACCCTCCCATATATAAATTTGACACCAAATATATATATGAGAGGGTTATATTTACACATTTTTTGTTTACAATCTCTTACAAACTACATTATGTACTTCCGAAAGTACACTAGGTTAACCTAATTCTAATATATATTTGTCAAACGAATTCTTCCCCTATATATTAGAGTTAACCTAATTCTAATAACCTTTTTGAAGCGAGTTGGCTCTCCCGATATTCCTAAAAACTTTGACTTTGATATTAATTTGGAGTGCGGTGCGGGTTAGAGATGAAGATATTTAAATCCCTCCTACAGGTGACATGTAAGGATCGAACTGAAATTATTTTCTTTTCACTCACTTTTTTTTGTAGGCTTTCTTTTCACTTACTTAATTCTCTTAATACCAACTAAGCTGTTATATTTGGTAGTTAGTGTATATTTTAAAGAGTTTTATAAGAGTTATGTTGTAGGAAAATTATTTGTGTTATGAGATTTTTTTAAGAAGCGATTATAAGAAACAGGTTTAGGCCCGTGACTTTCTCATGTAGATTTTGTTTGCACGGTTAGATCGTTAGATCTCACGATTTTACGAAATATCACGGCGATTTTAGCGATTTCATTATATTTGCGATTTTGTATGAAAACAAAATCGGGACTGTTAAAAAACCATAAAATCGGGACTTTACGATTTTAATCGCGATCTTAACAATGGTTTTTAAGGAATGAGAGGGTATAATAAGAAATTAAGAGAATTTGACACTAACTCAATAATAAATAAATTTTATCGTATAAAAGAATGAGAAAGGTTATAGTTACAACTCTTTTTTTACAATCTCTTACAATCATATCTTATTACCATTGATTTCCGCCAATCACGGTTATCATTTATTATGAATTAATAATTAATTAATGAATTTAATTTAAAAAAATGATAACCGTTGATTGAAAGAAATCAACGCTGATAAGATATGGTTGTAAGAGTTTATAAAAAAAAAAAATTGCAACTATAACCTTCCTCTAAGAGAATATATGCTCAATTTTGATAATATATCATACACATTGTTTTAAATTAAATTTTTATTTAAATATCTTACTGTTATAATTTTGACCTCTTGACAAAGCGAATATTTGAATCTATCCCCACCACCAACAATCATTAAATCTAAGATATTTGAATTGATGATGTTCGATTATATTATTTCAATAAATTTATTGTATTAATTTCTCTTTTTGTAAAATTTTTCTCTCTTCTAGTCGGCTGAACTTTCTTTACTTTGATTACTTGCGCACTATTTTGGCTTTCATCATGTATTTCAATTAGCTTGTGACTCTAGTAGTATAACAATGGAAATCTGAAACCCAACTTGCGCACTATTTTGGCTTTCATCATGTATTCTGAGATTTTTAACCTTCTAAGTAGGAATTTACGAACTAAACCCAACTTGAGCACTATTTTTATTTTTTATTTTTACAATGTTGTTGTACATTCGAATTTTCGTGTTTTTTTTTAATTCTTTTTAAAAAAAAGGGCTATCATATTAATTGACCTGCTCTCCCCATGTTCTTGGAAGTTTGTATAGTGTGGGTCAGCCTCGTCTTGGCTATTCATGGTACACTGACCATTCATGCTACACAGAAATACCTCAGAGATGATATATTGGATTTATTTCAAATAATTTTTTCTGGGATGGATCACAATAGATTTATTTCAAGACCTCTCATGAATTTTGTTTTCTTAGTTTTTTTTTTAGAACGTTTTCTTAGCTTTTTTTATTCTTGAAATACGTGTTCCACTAAATTTATTTTGAAAAATACCATTGTTTTTAATTTAAAAATAATATTTTTCGAAAATTTAAAAATAATATTTAAACAATCAGATCCTAAATAATATTTTTTCAATCAAAGAAAAATTTTCAAACAACAATTCTTTAATAGTTTTCACAAATTCAGCTGGAGCTTTTTTTTTTTTTTTTTCTTTCTAAAATTCTCTATGCTAATAATTTAGAATAACGATACTGCTTCTTTACAAAAAATAGAAAGTAAAAAATTCATGTGAGTTAAGTCATTGGGCAACATTAATTTCTTTTCTTCACGACTTCTTCTATTTCTTTTTACTTCTTTATTTTGTTTAAGTCAGCTATGTCACGCTAAGTTTCTTTTGTAGTTAGGATTATGAATCCAATGTGAATTCTTGTTTGGTTTAAATTGTTTCTTTAATAAATTGTCTCAATTAATTTGTGTTTTACATTGGAATTAATTTTATGCATTCTTGTATGATGTGATCAATTATATAGGGATTTGAAGATTAGGGTTCACAATAGACATATTGCGATTTCAATCCTAACAGGGACAAATACCAATTCTTGCATGATCTAGACATAGGCTTCTAGGTATTGCAAACTTTATAATTCATCTAAAAGAAATTACTACGACATTAGAATTTCAAATTGAGTTAAAGAGTTAAAGTCACTAAGAAATTAGGATTTAACCAACCAATTAATTAGAAGATGAATTGTTTGAAATAATTGAGATAAATTATTATTGAAATTAATATAAACTACTTAAGGAGGATCAGAGGTAAAACACTCCCTAGTTGTCGATTCCGTTATTAATCTTAAACTCGTTTTAGTTCTCTGCATTCTTTGCTTGAATTAATTTTGATTTCAACTATCTTTAGTTTTAGTTCTATTATTATTAAATCCACTCTTTCAACTAAGTTAATCTATCCAAATCAGAGGGAATAATGAGAATAGTGCTTGGTGCAATTAATCCTCATGGGAACGATATTTCTTGTAACACCACGTGTTAACCCGGTTGGTTAACATTTCATCGTATTAAGCCACACTTAATTAAAATTTGTGGAATATCTTTTTCTTTTCAATTATGACGTCATTATCATTACCAAGTTCATTACTTAATTCATTTTCATAAAAACATTGCCTGTATGCAAATTGCAAGACATCTAACTGAAATACCTCTTAATATAATTATAAAGTGTGTATCTAAGGTCACGGAACTACAACACGTAGACCGGACAATATCCTGATACATTATACAACTAACGTCTGGAAGCATAAAGACAAATCAATGTGACATGGACAATCCCCATGCTCACCAAATAAGGCAACAAAGCCCCAACAGCAGTCTCAACTAAAATATTATAATAATGACAGAAAACATAAACAACATCAAATATCCAGTCATGTCAGCATACAACAGTCTATAATCAACTAAGCTCTGACCTCCTGTCGTCAGAGGCATCAGCCCCCAAATTAACCGAACCTGAAATAAGCATCCCCAAACGTGTGGTGAGATCTCTAAACAAGAAATCTCAGTAAAACAAGGGGTCCTCAAGGATCTTCCACCCCGAGCTAACTTACATGTGCAATATAAGTTCAAAAGCATTTATTCAATATAAGTTCCAAAATAGTGCAATGCAACAGATAATCACGTCATGGGTGTTAATAAACTATTCTACTGATCAGAGAAAAGAGCAGGAATACGTCTACAAGCCCTTGCTGAACTCGCCCACAGGACAACCCCTTGGCCTCCAGTGGCGTAACACCACATACATATTATAAGAGATTGCACTTAACAGCTCATTAGCATTTCATAAAGAGTACATGAAAACACATCATGCATATAAACCATCCCCCCATGGGCAATGGTAGAACCAAACAATGGCTAAGCCGAGGATACGAAATCTTACCTTGCAAGCTAACAGTCCAATGCCAAGAGTCCACACAGCTCAAGCTCCACACACAGCAGAATCACAATCTGATTTAGACCAATAATTATATCAATACATTGCTCGTAAGCCTAACATAAAGACTACGTTTTACGTCTTAAGGCTTCCCACAAAGCCACAAGCCCTTAATCCCTTGATTCTGGCTTAGTTAAGTATTTATAGAAGTCCAACTTCATCAAACTAGGGTCCACAAACCCATTCATCGAATCTGTATGAACAGTACCTTACTGTTCATCGCAAACCCAGAATATCCGGATATTTGTCGGGGTCATATCCGGATATCCATATCTGGATATCATATCCGGATATTTCGCGACAGAATGCAGTTCTGCATTTCGCGAAGATATCCTTCCAAGATTGGGTTTTTAACCCATTGTATAGTCCAAGCATGCATCTTTATTCATTTTTAGGTTCATGTTAAGGTTAGTTACTTGTTTAACCCATTAACATAATAAGACTTCATCTTTAAAGCACTAAAACACATGATCATGGGTTGGACAACTTACCCCAAGCTCAAACATCAAAGAGAGGTGCTCTTGCAGCTCACCACACAGCCATAGGGTTCAGACCTCAAGGATGCACAAAAATGGTACACAAGAAGTGATCTTTCTACCCAAAGGTTGCTTATTTAAGCAACAAAAAGCCAACACCAAGCACCCACAACCCAAACCACCAAATTCAGCCCCTCACAACCCAAAACAGAGGTTGAACACACCACACACAGCACCCACAACACAGAAAAAGGCACCCTTTACACTCTCCAATGCTCACACCCAAGTGTTTACTTGATCAAGAAGAGAAACCATGATCAAAGGTGATGTTTTTGGTGAGAAAATGAAGAAGGAGGAGAGTAGCAAGGCGGCTGGTCACAAGGCTTCAGCCAACTCACGTAGGAACAAAGAAATAACCCTAGGATCACATGCCATGGCCTATTTATAGGCGAATTAAACTAAATCGCATTGTATTAACGTTAATTGCTACGATTAGCATTTTAATCCCAAACTTTGGAATCTTAACCTACTCATTTTTCTAGTATTTGTCATATTTTTTTTTCGGAGCACCTTTCCGGTACTCGCTTTTCCATAGCCTTTATTAGTTATGGCGCCAGTTCTCATTATTTTGACTTGAAACTCGTTTTACTAGTCTTATATAATATTCTAGTAATTATCGTGTACTTATTATAATTTTCCGGGATACTTCACCGGTACGCATTTATACCGGGTAGCAGAACCGGTGTCTGCACTTTTCGTCCGAAAAGCGACTTTCAACATTATTACTCACTTACTATAATTATTAAAGCCTCGTAATAATTATTAGGGTCAATTATGGAATTATTTCATAATTTCACATAATTAATCAATTAACTTCCTTAATTAGCGGTGTGAGTTCTTACATTTCTCACTACTTTGTTACTTGTACGACCGGTATACTTGTCATAATCACAACACTATGTTATCGGGTTAGATCAAATTGAAAATTTTTGGTATAGGCTTGGGCTTTTCGGAACAAAGCTCAACCCAACCCAGCCTACTTTCACCCCTTGCTGTGGGCATTAAAACACGCCATATGAGTGTTTTAGCGCGCTACTCCAGCAGCCAAGTACCATTTCACGTATTGATGTTCGCATAGTAAAATGTTTACATCTTGAGCTAGAGAACTTCAAATTGAGTGAGATTTGAACCTAGTCAAAGCTAACTCTAAGGTCTTTAATTCTTGATAATTTTAGATTTTATGGTTAAGGGACCAATTCCCCATTTATTTTGAATTTGCTACTCATTTCCCAGAAGTCCGATTAGGAGCATTAACTTTCAACGCCATAACTTTGGCTATGCTCGACCAAATGAGTCATGCTATACCTTGTTGGAAAGCTTGAGATGTCTATTTTAACATAATGAGATATTAGAATTTATGGAAAAGGCATGAAATACCAATTTTGGAAAACATCATGGCTGTCTAGGGTTAGTTTATCGGTAAAGTCTATTTTTCTTGACTGTTTTAATAACAATTAATGGACTTTTGAACTTTTCATGATATTAATTGAGATACAAATCCCATAATGCCTAAGTGGGTTAAGTTGAGTTTGACATCATGTTTAAGAAAAGAAAAAGTTAATCCATATTTATACGGGACATGATATACATACCTCCAATTAAGTTTATCACTTCTTAACATCAAATCTTAACAGTTGATTTTTGTCAATCTAATGGTTATAATTTATTGAAAATTAATAAGTATCATCCGATAAATTAAAATCGTCAGATTGACGAAAATAAACAGTTACGATTTGAAGGTAAGAAGTGGTAAACTTAATGGTGGTAAGTGGATCCCTCTCTATTTATACACCTATTTAATTGTTTTAGTTAGGAGTATAGGTAATAAAGTAAGGCAATTTTAATTATGATTTTTAATTAATTTTGCTATGCTTAATACTATAATTGAGTTAATACACCAGGTACACATGAGTTGTTACAATACCCCTAATTAAAAATACCTTAAAATATCTGTCACATTACATTTCACTTATATTTTAATATTTTATTCATAAAGATATTCTGGTCATAAATAATAAAGATATTTTTAGTATTCCAAATATAAATAATACACGCAAGTGATGATTTTGAAACATTAAGAATTTGTTAAGTTTTTTAAGTTAAAAGTTACCTTTTGAGTTAAAGCTGAAAATAAAAGCTTAAATATTATATGTTTCCAAAAAAAAAAAGCTTAAATATTATATAAAATTTTAACTTGTAAAGTTTAAAGTTATTTTAAAACTGAAGCTAAATTTTTTTTTTGGTAAAATGATTTTTATAATTTTTGTTTCTATTTAAAATTACCATAAAAGGGTATTAGAAACCTTTATTATTTTTATAAACACAAATATGATCATAAGATCAAACAAGACAAAGATTTTGAAGGAAAAAATAGATTTAAGAATGAAGAAACTTTCTTATTATAAAAAGTTTCGTCTAAATAAAGCTAAACTTTCCCATTTAAGAAGAAAATAAAGCTAAAAATAATCCTGAAAAAAATCCTTTCTGGAGTACTAAATATTAAGTGACACAAGATATAACCCATGGGTGTAAATTAGGAAGAAAGTTGGGATAGACGCTGAAATTGATATGGGTGCAAGTGACGTTTTCTTTATTAAAATATTCAATAACCTTTCGGCATCGAAGCACAGTAATCAGATTTCAAATAAAAATGACAATACTGTTTAGATACAAATAGAAATTGAATACATAATTTGATACGGACTACTCAAAACCCTCGTCACTTTATTGAAAAAAATGACATTTTTATTGAACGAAAAAAAAAAAATGACAAACTTTATTGAACGAAGAGACAATCGACAGTTCTTCTCAGCAATTATTAATCCCCTCATAATTTTTTTTTTTTTTGTTATTTGCCATATTTGTTTCATCACATAAGTATCTCCGTGTCCTTGTCGTGCACGAGATGTTGGTTCGAAAAAGGCAATAGATCCTCGTGGTTGTTGTTGTTGTAACTGAAATCACATATATCTGAGAAACCCAAGTTGAGAAGATCAGGTAAGAAAATCTCTCCAATGTCAAAATCTAAGAGCAAATCCTTTGAGAGTTCTTTTTCATCATTGGTAAATGACAAAACTCCATCATCATACACACCGGTTGAATTATTGGCTGCATCATCCACAAATAATGGCTCTGCTTGTTCTTCTATTTCTGCCGTAGACATGCTATTCAATTGCATTGATGAGTGAGGGAGTGTATCTACGGACAACAACTTAGAACACTTAGATGCCTTTGGACGGATCACAAAGGAGTCTAGCTTAGACTCATTAGGAGATGATGAGAGTGAAGGACACTGAGGTTTTGTTTTCTGCGTGTTCTTTTCAGTCCAAATGCTGCTGAAGTTACCTTCTTTAACTTTTTTACATAAATTGGTGTTCCAGTAATTCTTTACCTCGTTGTCTGTTCGTCCCGGAAGCCTTCCAGCTATTAGAGACCATCTACCACAATGACACAGTTCAATTACCACCCATCACTAGTGACCATTTTGCCAAATTTAGACAAAAAAAAAAAATTAACAAAGTGCCACGCAGTGTAGCGAATTATGCATGCAAGTAATTCGCTATACAGTGTAGCGAAATATGTCACGTCAGAATAAAAAATGCCACATGTCAAATTTCTCAAAATTCGCTACACTATGTAGCGGATTTTGAGAAATTTGACATGTGTCATTTTTTGTTCTGTGCATACTGACGTGTCATATTTCGCTAGTTTAGTGAATTACTTGCATACATAATTCATACATAATTCGCTACATTGTGTAGCAAATTATACCGCGTGACATTTTGGTAAAATTTACGATTGACGTGACAATCTAGTAATTTTTTTGTTCAAATGTGACACTTTGGTCACTATCCCACTATCGTGATCTTATCAATTCATTGCCAACCACCAAAAAAAAAAAAAAAAAAAAAAAATTGTAAAGAGAGAGTGGGGAATGGCTAAAAGGCCAAAGCTACCTGTTTCCGAGGAGCTTGTGAAGTCTGATGATAAGTTCTTGTTCATCCGGGGATATATTGCCTCTCTTAATATCTGGTCTTAGATAATTTAACCATCGAAGTCTGCAACTTTTACCACAACGTTTCAATCCTGCACAAGCCACTCATTAACATTTAACAGCCACATAACAATAACATACATACATTGTTGTCTTCATTAAGAGCATGAGACAATATAATACCACGTAAAAATATAATGAAATTTAATCATGTAAATTCGTAACGTGTATAATTAACCTGCTATTTGGGGAAGCCTGTTCCATTTTCCATGGCCATGGACATTAATATACTCTAGGAGGATTTTATCTTCCTGAGCTGTCCAGGCACCACGGTTCAACCCCTCCTTTGAACAACAAGGGCTTCTTCCCATCTCTCTCTCTCTCTTACACAAATCGCAAAGCCTTTAAGCCTTTGAAAATTGTGTTCTTCCTAAGTTTTGGCTTTCACCTCGCTCGCTCTCTAACTGATGACAGAGTGGGGGTTTTTTTATACCACTCAGTCTTTAGTTGTTAACCTAGCAGACCAGCAATGAAGTTATTCGTACGTTTTACGCTGTGGTCCTCTCCGTCTATTTCACCACGTTTCCAATAAAAAAGTTACACTTAGAACCTATTCTTGCTTACCATTTTTTATAACGGTTATTATTTTCACAAATCAAACTTATTAATTAATATTTAAATGGTTGATTGACGGCAGATTATAAATAAAAATAGGTTTTTAGTATAACATTTTCCTTATATATATATATATATATAAGTAGAATCCTAAATTAAAAAAGATTAACGGTGTCACATGCTTACAAATCAGAGTTATTGATCATTTTTGATCTAACGGTTCTCAGATGAGGTGTCAAATTTAAATTTTGACACCAGTCTTAAAGAATCCTACCCATATATATATATATATATATATATATATATATATATATATATATATATATATATATAGGAGAAGGATATTGTAATAACCAAGTTGAAGTTACCCAAAACTACGTCGTTTTGATTAATTAAGGTTATATTTATGTAATTTTAGGTGAATTAATGAAGTATGTTTCATTAAAATGTATATGATATAAAAATAAATAAAATTACAAAACACTCTTCATTAATTCACCTAAAATTAAAAATAAATATAATTAATCAATATAATCGATTTAAAGGCGAGATTGATTGGTAGTAACATGGTAGTAACTTCAACTTGGTTGTTACACTATCATTCCCCATATATATATAGGGTAAAGATCATTTTACACCAGTGTAAGTTACACTCTCAAAGTTTCCACTAATCCCATTTATATTTGTGTTAAATTTTTTTTCCTTTGTGTTATATTTTAAATATGGTGGACCCCACATTTATTTTCTCTATAGCATGACAAGATGATTGTCCTACAACATGATACTTGTTTTTTCCATATATATATATATATATATATATGGAAAACATGGTTATGTTTTTTTTGCATGTGCAATTGGGACCAACCATTAGAGGAATGTACAAGACATTGTCAGGACTCAGAACCACTCACAACGCTTGTTAAGGTTTGTTTTAGTGGGATAAATCTTAACTATTAGAGTAGGATCCACTGCTATGTACTACTTCCATACGTTTCATGACACATTGGAAAAAAAAAACCGTCACTTTCCTACTTGGCATTGCAAATTTAAATTTTAATAACTTTTTTCGCAATGCTCCTTAACTCCTGCCATTTTTTCCACTTCCTTTTTCATATTAGTGAAATAATACTCTTATGTTGCATAAGATATATCTCCCATGTCACACTCATATAAAAAGATCTGCTCCTTTTTTTTTTCTTTTAAAAAATTGGTGAACCTCACTTAATTTATCTCACAACATAGGTAACATTACTACTATAACACGAGAAAAGTAAACTCCTTCATTTTATTGGTACACTCCCACTTCTTTCATTTTTCTCTCATCTTTCTCAGTTTTCTCTCTCGTCTCTTCCATCTTCTTTCTCTTTTATTTCTCTTTCACACTGTTCACATATTCCCCTGTTATAAAAATGAAAAAATAAAAATAAAATCAAGACACTTCCTTCGTCTCAAACAATTAATGACACATTTCTATGCCTTCCCAAGGAGCTAGGATTATCAGAAAAAGTTAAACTAAGTTTTTATACCAAAAGTTTCAACAAATTCAAGTCCCATTTGTAAAGTGGTAAAATCTTTACCAGGGAGCATTGCCTTTTCCACTTCCACAGCATTTGTTTGATGCCATATAAGAATATCATAAAGACAAACCACAACCAATTACTGATTTTTGTTCCATATTCTTTACCATACCATTGGTATACGACCCTGATTGGAATTCATCTCCAGATTTGTTTCTTTTAATCTTCTTCGAAGGAGATGAAAAACCGGTGCTCTCGCTAACGCTCTTCTGAAACCCTAGCGCACAACCTAATAACAGAGCATTAAAGTAAATAACATTTTGTATCTCTATATATTATAAGCAAACTCCAAAAGCGTTCGAAGGAGGAAGATGAGAACCACAACAGACAGGATTCCAACGAATTTGTAATCCAGATTTCAGGAGCAAATTTTATGTTTAAATTGTATCTCTATATCTTATAAGCAAATTCCAAAAGCGTTCAAATTTTTGTTCAAAGGAAATGAAAGACGGTGGGAGATAAATCAAAGAAGAAGAAAAGACAGATGTACGGGAGAAGGGAGTATTTTTTTTTTTTTTTTCTTCTCTTTCCTTAATTTCTTTTTTATTCTCTCTCCTTTACCCCACCCAATTCTTCATGCGCGGAGAGCGCCAAAATTAAGCTCGTACGGGAGGAGTGAGGAAGAAGGCAAGTGAAATGAAAGACGGACGAAGGAGCGAATCAAAAAGACGAAAAATTAAAACGGAAATAAAAATTAAAATTTTAATTCCGAGTACAAAAGTGACGTGGATTTTTCTTACATGTGTTATGAAACTTATGGAAGTAATACAGAGCAATGAGTCCTACCGTAATACTTAAGATTTATCCGTTTTAGTGGTCATTCCAAAAATAGTAAAGGACAAGTGGTGCACAACTGCACATGGTCTCCTTCCAAAAATAGTAAAAGATAAGGGAGTGGAAGGAAATTTTTGAAGAAATGAGATATTGAGAGGAAAGCATATTTTTCTAAAATTAGAAAAGAGATCTTTAAAAAAAATCACTTTAAAAAATCCCCAACACTTGAGAGTACCATAAAAATTAGATTAAATTACATTTTTTAAGGCAAATAATTTCTCGTATTATAGAAATTCTTACAACTATTTTTTAATTATGTATTCCTAAAAATATATACAAAACTAATAACAAGTTTTTAAATATGTACTCCCTAGGACTATTGCACTTTCCATTTTGATGTGAACGAGTTTCCCGGATGCATTTTCTCAAAGCAGTTAAAATTGAGATTCTACTTAATCACTATTATACATAGAGCAAAGTTATACTTACAACATTTTTTTTATTACAAACTCTTACATCCATATCTTATCACCGATGATTTCCGTCAATCAACAGTTATCATATTTTCAAATTAAACTCATAATTAATTATTAATTCATAATAAATGATAATCGTTGATTGACGGAAATCAACGGTGATAAGATATAATTGTAAGAGGTTATAAAAAAAAAGATTGTAAGAATAACATTCCTCCTATATATATAATCACTATTACTTAATCGAGATATTTTCAGACACAATTATATATATAATCAACAAGGAAACATATTTGTCATTTTAAATGACATAAAATTATGTCATTTTAAATGACATAAATTTATGTCATATAAATAGAGAGATAGACATAAGATATTTTTTTATTTAAAATTTAAATTAAAAAATCACTCACTTTCTCTCCCATGATTTTCATTTATTCTGTCTATCTTTTTTCTAAAATGATATAATTTATGTCATTTAAAATAAAAAACATCAAACTCATAATCACTATTAAAGTTCAACTAAATTTTTAAAATTTTATTTGTCCGATGTAATTTTTTTCTTTACTATACGATGTGTTTCTCTGTATATTTATTTTGTGGGGAGAAAAAAATCACAAAGTTTGGATTAATAAAACTTTCGGTTACGAAATTTCAACAGTACAGGTTTTTTTTTACTATATGATGCTTGCATATATATTTTGGGGAATATATTTTTCATGTTACATGGAATAATTTAATTTCATGCAACACACAAAAAAGGTGGATGAAACCCACCAAGAAGGAGAGAGAGAGAAATGGAGTCTTATCTATTCTTTATATTACATAAGATAAAATTATCACATGCAATTTAAACAACATATTTTCTATACATTTTTTAGAAGAAAATTGATTTTTGGGATTTATATTATTCTCTGTGCTGCAGAGAGAATATTTCTGCCTGAGAAATATAAATCCCTTTATTTTTATGAATAAAGATGCAATACATTCATCGAGCATATATTTGTTAGATAATGTTATATTTATAAATTTTTTATTTATAAATTGTTACAAATTATAATATGTCTTATCAATAAGATATTTTTGAGTGAAATATTACCGGTAATACATAGTATAATTTATAAATTTGTAATTTTTTATTTATCAAAATAACCCTTCTCATGTTTGTTATAGACAATAATTCACTGAATAAAATTGCATTATTGTAGACTGCTGTATAAAAGTCATTATAGTTCATTGTTGCTTGAAAATAATTTGATTTGACAAAATGTCTGCCACCCACAATTGTAAACTATAGAAGAACCGATAAGTAACAAAGAACATTTGGAAATCATGTAAAACAGTGGTTCCATATTTAACAAATATTATTATAAAATTATACGAGGTAGAAAAATGAGTGGTTTAACTTATCATTATGATATTATTCACTGTTTGTCATTCTAATATTTTTAAATGGGAAAAATATTTATCTCTTTAAAAGACATTAATTGTGTTATTTGACTCTCACAAAGATATAAGATCCACATCTTTATATTCTTTGTCAACTTTCATGCTTTATCTATTTCTTTCTCTCTCTCTTAAAATGATATAACTTTATATCCTTTAAAATGACATACAATTCTCCCTTTTTAAATACAACCGTACAATTTCGAAAAAACAAAGAATTGCATTATGTAATATATATTCAACTAAAGGTACTTTGAATATAATAAAGAATAAATATTAATAAAATATAGTCGTACAAAATATTTGATAAAGAAGCAAATGAACGGAGTAGATTGAAGCAAAAGAACACTAGTGCAAAAAGCAAGAAAGGGATACAGAATCAACAAAAAATAGAGACGAAATAATGAACCGGAACGAAGAGCAGCGTGAACAGAAACAAACATAAAGTGCGAACAAACAAACAAAAACCAAGGGTTAGGGCATGAAGTCTTGAACAAAAGCTTGAAGTGGTGGTGAGTTTTAGAAACCTAGGTGGATATTTTAAAAATCCGATTATAAGAAACAGGTTTAGGCCGGGTCTTTCTCGGGTAGATTTTGTTTGCACGGTTAGATCGTTAGATCTCACGATTTTACGAAATATCACGGCGATTTTAGCGATTTCACTATATTTGTGATTCTGTATGAAAATGAAATCGCGGGACTGTTAAAAAATCATAAAAGCGTGATTTTACGATTTTAATCGCAATCTTGTCAACAATGGTTTTTAAGGAATGAGAGAGTAACACAAGAAATTAAGAGAATTTGACACTAACTCAATAATAAATAAATTTTATCATATAAAAGAATGGGGAAGGTTATACTTACGACATTTTTTATTATAATATCTTACGACCATATCTGTTGATTTCTGCCAATCAACGTTTATCATTTTAACAAATTAAATTCATTAATTAATTATTAATTCACAATAAATAATAATCGTTGATTGACGGAAATCAACAGTAATAAGATATAGTTGTAAGAGGTTGTAAAAAAAATTGTAACTATAATCTCCCTCTAAAAGAATATATGCTCAATTTTGATAAATACATCATACACATTGTTTTAAATTAAATTTTTTATTTAAATATCTATTATGATTTTGACCTCTTGACAAAGCGAAGATCTGAATCTATCCCCACCAACACTTATTAAGTTTAAGATGTTTGAATTGATGGTGTTCGATTATATTATTTCAATAAACTTTTATTTGTATTAATTTTTCTTTTTGTAAAATTTTTCTTTTTGTCAACAATGTGAAAATCATTCAGGCATAGTGAAAGTCCAAAAATCCAAAATGTGCACTCACGGATAGCATTTAATTTCACGAAAATACAATAATTTCAAAATAAAGTCACAACACCTATCTCATTTCAAATCATGAAACACCATCCAGCTCACAAAGATTCAAAAGTGAAACCTTGCAAAAGTCACCGAATTTGTGTCATGATAACACCTGAACCAAAAAGTGACAGTTGCTAATCTGGGACCGAGTGGTGAGAGAGGATTTTGGTTCGAATCCCACCAATACCATTTGGGGAAGGGTGTAAGTACCGTAATTCTTGAATTCGCACTTAAATTTTGGATTAGTTTCATTGGCGGCTTAAAGAGTCGAATTCATAGAAATACTAAAGGTTCTGATTCACATCAATGAAATAATTAGGATCACTTTCAAAAAAGAAAAGAAAGGAAGTGACAGTCATTTTCAGCCTCTAGCCGCCGTTTCTGATCCGTTATAAGACCCCAATGGTTTGTTTACATTAAAATGAAATTTGCATTTCGTTAGACTCATTTTTAAGTTGTGCTGTCAAAATTTGACATGAAAAAATTTGTATCGTATTATGTATCAACCAACATGAAATTGACTCGCATTAATATTGTTACAATAATTTGTATCATATCATGTCGACACGATATTGGTGAAAGAATTATTAAGTATACAATTTTCTTTTGGTGAAATATTAAGTGTACAATTTATTTGTGTCTCGTCGTGTTAACTCGCGTAATAAATAATACATTTTGAGGTTAATAAATTATTTATATTGTGTCATGTAAACTTACATAATAAACGATACATTTTGAGATTGGTGAATTATTTATATTGTGTCGAGTGTTTTAACCCATTTTCAAATTTGTATCATATTCATATCGAATATATTAATTTTGGTATTAAATTTATATCGCATCAACCTAAATTGCGTACCTTATATTTGAGGCATACCACCCATTGTAATTTGTAGGCAAACTATGCTATTAACATTTTTCTATGAAACATAGTCTTTGTTGACATTCGAACTGGACAAAAGATACCGTTTATTTTACAATAGTTAAGTGTAAGTATGAGTAGCAATTCGTATCAGTAGGTCATGTTCGTATCTAGTCGAGATCTGACATGAATATTAATATACTCGATGTGAACACGACAAAAAAAAAAATGTTTCAAAACCTTTAAATCAAATACACCACAATACAAATAACTCATCAATTTCAAAGTTTTTTTTATTATTATATAGGTTGAAATGACAGAATACAAATTAATAACTCCAACATCAAAGTTTCACACTTATTTAATAGATTGACACGATACGATGAAATAAGAATTACCCGTCGAACATTAGATGTTGCTTTTACTAATGTCGTATTGAGATGACATATCACTATACAAATAATTTGAAAGAAGATTAGCACATGCTAGTGTTGTGTTTGTTGATTGACACATAATACGACTTAAATTTTTTCGTGTCAATTTTTACGATAGAATCACGATACAAATTTAAAAACGGGTTAGGCCAAACACAAATTTTCAGTATTGTATTCGTGTCATGTTATAAATTATCACCCTTAAATATAAAGATAAAATATATTTTACTTTTAATTTCTATGATATAACTCCTTATATTGGTCCGAATAAATATTATTTTCTCCTTAAAATTATTTCTCTATCACAATTCCATCCAAAGTGTAAATATGATCCTACGTCCTAAGGAGAGTGCTAGAGTCTGGTCATTAACCACAAGATCGTTTTTGCCGTTAACATTCTTTTCTATTCTTTTAAGCACAGAGCAGAAAGTCCGAATATATTTTACCTCGGCTTGTTCCCTCTTGCTTTTTCACGTCTGAACAGACTGATAATCGCAAATGTGATTCATGCAAGGAATCAAACAACTATTCTCGTGACAGTTTTTACCATGCTGATGAGGACAAGTTGAAAGCATCTCAACATATATGTATGTCACGTCGACCAAGGTGGAATGAACTCAAACACGAGAAGTAGCCAAAGAGGGTCTACGTCCACAATCTTGAAGACATGATTTCTAGAATTGGACCACTCCTAGTGGCTTAAGGGATGTTTTCATCTATCTGGATGAACTAATCTCTTTGGTGGTAGTGGCGGATCCAAAAAAATAACGAAGGGTGGGCATTTAATAAGATCTGATCTTGAACGCGATTTACGAGCAGCTGCTGGTTGGCTGAGTCTGGTTTAGATCTAGATCTAGATTGGATAATGAAGGTGGAGGAGAAAAAAAAAACTAACAGAAAAAATAAATTAGAAGAACGAAAATTAAAGGTGTAGGATATTGTAACAACTAACTAGGATTACTACGATCAATTTCACCATTAGACCGATATGTTAATCTAACAGTTATATTTATTTTCATCTTTATAGAGTTATGAAGATGGTATTTTTTTTTTTGGATATATTCCAATTGGTTCGTTTAGCGACCAGTCTGGTTAGATGCGAGTCCCAGATTAAGGCTTTAAATCCCTCCAAAAAATGATATTGAGGAGGATCGAACACATGCTCCTCTCACCCCCACCTGGCACCAAGTGAGCGACCATCATTTGATTTAGATTTAAATCATCTCGTTATACATGTGTGAGTATTGTTCATAGTCAATTACTAACAGTTTGAACCACGGGGCTATGCATGTTTAAGAAGTTACAACTTCAAATTCTGATATACCCATCAAGTAAATTTCAAGGCTAATTTCATCAAATCGCAATGTGATGGATGGACTAATATTAAAAATGAATAATTTTGTACAGACTAAAAGAATAATTTTGTAAGCACTAAAAATATATTAAAACAAGGGGAAGGATATTGTAACAATTAATTAGTGTTACTACCAATGTTACTTTCAATCAATTTCACAGTTAGATCGATTATGTTGATCCAACGGTCATATTTATTTCCATATTTATGTGATTATGATTCTTCATATTTAATACTTTATATTTATTTTCGTCTTTTTATGGTTATGATTTCCAATATTTAATGTGAAAGCATTAAATATGGGAAGTCATAACCATATAAAAGTTAAAACAAATATGACTGTTGAATAACATAATTGATTTAATTGTGAAATTGATTGGTAATAACACTAGTTACTAACATTAATTGGTTGTTACAATATTTTTTCCCTTAAAACAAATGTGTGATTTTAATGGCAAAATTCTTGCTTGTTTCTTTTGAAAACCTCTTCCTTTTTCCTTAGCAAATTCCTTTTGTTGTTTATATTGTACTCTGATTGTAAATAACACTACATGCACACATCTTAACGAATAGGGAATTCATCCAAAAAAAATAAAATAAAATAAAATTGTCAGCCATGTCGTTCGGAAGTTGGCCGAAGCAGAATTTAAATTTATACGGAATTATTAATTTAAATGGAGGCATTAAACAGATATCAATGATTAAGAAATATAAAACGGAAAGAAAAATTGAAATCTATATTGTGATGAATTTCTCCTCTCCAATTTTCCAATTAGGAGATCTATAAAATTGGCTGTCGAACTAACTTTCTCACAGTACTCTTTGAAAGTTTGTTGTAGTCTCTCTCCCTTTATTATTGTGTGAAATGCGGCCACCTACGTCGCACGGAGGGGTAGAGCGACAACACCATCAAAGTGACAGTTTTTCCAAACCATTTGTATAATGGTGGAATATCGCAGGCTACAGTCCATGTCGCTGTCATAAATTTAATTTTTGCTAACCCTGCCTTTCCATTATTTAATTTTTACGTTACGCTGAGTTGTGCACTGTAGTTATAGATAATTACCAAGTTACCGTTTTTGTGTGTATTAAAATTTGGGATAGGATACTCTTACCACCCATTTTTTCTACTACCACTCTACTACCACTTTAATCATCATTGGATTCAAAAGTTATTTTTTTTCTCTCTTCATTCAACTTTTCCTCTATTCTAATGGTGATTAAAGTGGTAGTAGAGTGGTAGTAGAAAAAATGGATAGTAAAAATATCCCATCTCTTAAAATTTTTATAGGTATCAAAGTTTGTTAAATTTAATATGCATACATTTTTAAATTTGAATTATCTTTAAATGATTGATAATTTGATATAATTATTTTGTATAGAATTCATTATGAACTTAAATTTGTAGTAGCAACTCTTGTTCCTACCCTTAAAGAGGACGAAATCATAGATTAATTAGGGCAACATTTCTTTATGTTTCCCTTTAGGTTTTTGGACTTACGGTACTTACAAATAGCCCCATGTAAAGGAATTGTGAAAACGAGGTAATTAATACAATTAATTGCCTCTAGATCTCAATCTTGTTCCTTCGTCATATTTAAAGCTAATAATTCTTATTTATTACATATTTTAGCATTTAGAGGCAAGCAAATCAATGATCAATCTAAGAAGTCTTACACCAAATCTTGGTCATTACTTTTTTTGACTTTTAACGGCTTAAATATACAATAAATTAGAACCGTTACATATAAATGAGATCAACAACCAATATTAAGAGTGTAACTTATTCTGGTATAAAATGATCCAGACCATATATATATATATATATATATATATATATATATATATATATATATATATATATATATATATATATATATATATATATATGGGCTTATCATTTCTCAAGCTGTCGGAGATAACTTTATTTCCGGCTACTAAATCATAACCGTACCCAGATGGATCAATGGTGATAAAGGAAGAGAGAGAAAAATGAATCATAACCATTCAAAGTTGAATAAGTAAATATAAGGAAATAAATAATCAAAACAACATAGTTTTGGGGTGGCCGGAGATAAACTTATCCCAAACAGCTTGAGAATTTTTCTATATATATATATATATATATATATATATATGCTTTAATGTTTCTACAGTGAGTGTAGATAAGTCATCTATATTTACATACAAAACGACGTCGTTTTGTGTTGAAAAATTAAAAAATTATAATGAGAAAAACTATTATAACCCTGAAATAAATCATAATTATAAAATACCTTGATTTATGTCTCAAAACGATGTCGTTTTAGGCTCAATGTTTATCTACATTGACTGTAAAAAAATGAACTTATATATATATGGGAAAAACATCTCTCCGACAACTTGAGATAAGTTTATCCTCGATCACCCCAAAACTAAGTCGTTTTGTTTATTTATTTTCTTATATTAATTGATTCATTTTTTAATGGTTATGATTCTCTTATTCTCTTTTCCTTTATCACCATTAATATATTTTTGTACGGTTATGATTTGGTAGTCAGAGATAAAATTATCTCAAACAACGTGAGAAATGATATATATATATATATATATATATATATATATATATATATATATATATATATATATATATATATATGTGACATCCCGTGTGCACCCGGTGTATTAAGCATACTTGGCAATAGCGCAGCTAAATAAATGCAGAAGCTAACTTTTTCTTTTCAATTATGACGACATTATTATTACTCAAGTTGATTACTTAATCCTTTTTCAAAAACATTGTCTGTATGTAAATTGCAATAAATAAGTAACTGAAATACCTCATAACATATATAGAATTTAAGTCACGGAACTACAACACGTAGACCGGACCAAATCCAAATACATTAGTTCAACTCAAAATAAACCAACAAGTCTGGAGTCAATGTGGTATGGACAACCCCATGTTCACCAAATAGCAGTATAATCATCAAATCTCAATACAAGATTCATAGCAGGAAAATCAGGCATAACCATGTAAAATAGCTAAATCATCAAGCGTGCATCAGTCAGCGCAGCTCCGGCTCCTTTCGCCCGAGGTATCAACCCCCGAGGAACCTGAACCTGAAAATGTGCCCCAACATGGAGTGAGATCTCTAAAAAGAAATCTATATAAGGCAAGGGGTCTGTTGCGATCTCGGCAAGTGCACCGATCGTTCCAAGTAATAAAGTGATAAGTAAGATCGTCTCCACAAGGATTGGAAAACAATTACTATTATAACCAGTCCTCTTAAGTTAGATGAATCGATTTGTGTTTCCACACTATAGTAACTAATTAAAAATGTAAAGACTTGTTTTTAGGTTTTTATGAAAAAGACTTAAAATAAATGAAGAAAATGCTTTTGTAGAAGAAGTGATGAAGAAGACTGTAGTCAGTGTACATTCACCAATTGTTCCCAATTTTACTTTGGATTGATTCACAATACTTATCGAAATTAACAATTCAGACAAATTATCATCTTTTAAAAATAATTAGTTAGATCCCAATCACTTGGTGATCTAACCCTTTACTTCAGTTGGAACCCTAATCCCTTAGTAATCCCGCCTGAAAATAAGCATTATGTAGATAAATCCCACGACTGCAATCCATACAAGTCTATCCCTAGAACATGCATGGAGAGTCATCTTTGTCCCCTTTCAGGATCAGTATTCCAATATTCCTATTGCGAACCCTGATCCCCAGAATATCATTCCCTATTAGGTTGATCAGATCTAACAGAAATAATATCAATACGCGCAAGATAAAGATGAAATATATTAAAATCAATACATATAATGATTCAATCCTTGTAACAATTGTTCACAAAGGGATCATGCCCCTGACTACAGAAATAGATCTAGCCAATCAACATCATGATCGCTGATCTGATTTCAACATGAACTGAAAATAGAAGAAGAAGAATACAAGAACGGAATGACGAACACGAAGAACGCCCTCTTCCTTCAGCCGGATCTAGGTCTTGTGGTGTGTTCTGATCATCTCTTCTGATAGGGTTGAGTCTCTTTTTATAAGAGACTTTGACCTAAAATGTGAAATTTGAATTTCCATCCTTTCGCGCCTCCCACGCTGATGGCGCGGATCTCGCGCTCTCAGCGCGGGACCTTCTGCCAATTTTCTTCTTCCCACGCTCTGAGCGCCATTCCCGCGCTGTGAGCGTGAGATTTTAGATATTCTTTTATGCATTGATTGAGTCACTTTCTTCTTCTTTTCTGCTATGAGCGTGAAATTACAAGATTGATCTTCTGACGAAACGTATAACGGAAACCTTACAATTTATTACATAAACGTTATAACGGAAATATTAAAGTATGAATTTATTACAGAAACGTTTAACGGAAAGATTTAATTAAAATAAATTTGAATTCAAATTTCGAATTTAAAATCTGAATTCAATAGTTGCGCGATCCTCTGATGCTGCAAGCGCCATTCCCACGCTCGTAGCGTGGGCCTTTAGTTTCACTTTGTCCTTTTCAGCTCTAATTTGTGCATTTATCCTATGAAATCAACATAAAATCAGTATATAACTTCAGATTAAGATATTTGACAAATTAACATTGATTTTTCCCTTTTCTTGCATCAGATTAAGTAACATTCTTCCTCTTTTTATCTTAGAATTCCTTATATGCTGATCGCATATCAGGGTCCTCAAGGATCTCTCCACCCCAAGCTCACTTACATGTGCAATATAAGTTCTAAAACAGTAAAAGTCCCAAAATCTGTGCAATGCATCATATAATCATGTCATGTGTGTCAGAATCCTACTGGCCAGAGAATAAATTTAGGGATTACATACGTCTACAACCTACAGTACAAGACGCTACTTGCACCTTACCCACAAAATCATCATCTTATATGACGCTACATACTCAGGCTTACCGTCTAGGTGGAACACCACATACATATCATAAGGCACTTGCACTTAATAAAACAACTCAATAGCATTTCGTAAAAATACATCATGCATATAACCATCCCTCCATGAGGTATGGTAGAACCAACAATGGGAAAACCAAGGACACGAAAGCTTACTCGCAAGCTAACAATCCCACTCAAGGGTCTACACCAATCCGAGGTCCACAAACAGCACCCTCATGGTCTGTTTATACCAGAAACATCATTAATATAAATAGCCCAAAGTTCCATTAAGTGTTTAAGACTCTTCAATTTGTCTTAAGTGATTTTAGGCTAATTCTGCAGGAGGTATTCGAATACTCCTCGATGAGTATTCGAATACTACTTATCTCCAGAAAGTATCTGAATACTTTCACTAAGATATTCGATACCACAACATATCCGAATACATTCACTACAGTATTCAAATACCGCACAGTATTCGAATACTTCCACTAAGGTATCCAAATACTTTTCTTCCCATAAAGTATCCCCATTCTCCTTCATGAGTATTCGACTACAAGCTGATGAGTATCTAAATACTCCATAAAAATTATTTGAATACTTATCAGACAGAATGTAGAAACTCGTGCAGTTTCTTAACAATTCCCATTAGGGTTGGCAAAATGGGCCAACCCGGCCCGACTCGACCCAATCCGAAAAAAATGAGCCGGGTAAGGGTTGGCTTGAAAAAAAAATGAGCCAGAAAACCCAACCCGAGTCGGGTTAGGCTTGGCTCGCGGGTTGGCTAAAAAATATGGCTCATGGGTTGACTTGAAAAAATAGCTCGCGGGTTGGCTCATTTTCAGCCTATTTATATGACCCTGTAATATTAATGCACCAGCTATGTGGCTTCCATTAGCTTAAACAAAGGGTTACAAAATAATAAATAAAAGCAAAATATTTTAATTTCGAATTTTCTTCAGAACAAATTTGCATCAACATCAAGAAACAATCAGAAACACTTACCACTTACTACCAAGTGGGTAAGACATTTGAACCAAACAGAGCTAACACAGCCTAACAATATTAAAATGGCAGGGATGTGAGAAGATTAGGGATTTAGGTTTAGAGAAGGAAGAAAAATGATGACAACATATATGAGTTTTGCCCATTTTTATATTTTGTATTTTTTATAAGAAAAAAAACTCAACCCTCGAGCTGGCTCGTCTGACTCGCGGGTTGGCTCGTTTTTTCACGGGTTGAAACGAGCCGGGTTGGCAGCTCGTTTTTGCTAACCCAACCCGGCTCATTTTTGGCGGGTTACGAGCCAACCCGACGGGTTATTTTTGCCAACCCTAATTCCCATTTTAATGGCTCTTCCATGATTTGGAGTCCAAGAACCAAAGTGAAAGAGACTAGCCTTCCCACTCACAAGATTGGTCCTTTCTCTATCAAAATGGTCCCTTGAAGTACCAAAGTGAAAGAGAATAGCCTTCCCACTCACAAACACCAAGTCAGAAACTCACACACTTAAAACAGAGGTTGAAAATTCAGAATAAAACCACCAAGCTCCTCACAATGCTAACCACTAAGTGTTTACAAGGTTTAATGTGAAGAAATCAATGAGAAAATGTGAGTTCTTGGCTCATTTTGGTGCATGGAGCTCAAGTCCAAGAAGAGAGGAAATGCCTGAAGGCAGTCAGCACCCAAGGAGCCTCACGTAGCAGCTGAATTATGGCCTAGGGTTTTGGGCCCATTTAATATTTATAGGTCCAATAAACTAATCCGTCGGTATTAGCGCTAATAGCTTTGCTAATCATTTTAATCTCAAATATCATATTCTGGACCTAGCCATTTTTCTAAGATTTATCATATTTTTATTATAATTTTTGTAGCACTTTGCCGGTACGCATTTTTAGGTAGCCGATATCAGTTCTGACGTCAGTTCTCATTATTTCGACTCCGAACTTGGTACACTTGACCTACATATTATTCTAGGAATATTCATACACTTATTATAATTTTCCAAGATACTTCATCGGTACGCACTTCAATGTGCTTCTTCAGCTCTGCTAACTCTAGTGGAGACATTAGGTATGGAGCTAAGGAAATAGGCCCCACACCAGGCAAAAGATCAATGGAGAACTCTATCTCCCTCTGTGGTGCAACCTCTGGAAACACCTCGAGGAATTCCCTCACCACAGGAATGCCACTAATATCCTCCTGTATCCCACTCACCAAACCTCCCAACATGACATATCCAAATGCCCCTGCTCTCAAGGCTCTCCTAGCCTGCATCATTGAAATATAAGGCGAGGAACTGGCTGTGGAATCACATGGAGACATCACCACTTTCTTAGCACAACAATCTATCATCACATAATTTCTGGACAACCAGTCCATGCCAAGGATGATCTCCAAATTAGCCATCGGCAATCCTATCAGATCTACAGAGTAGTCACTTCCATCCCACTGAAACACAACATCTAGATATACAGTGGAAGTATCATAATTTTCTCCGATGGCGGTAGTCACCAGCAACGGTGGAGAAAGCACAGACATAGGCAACTCAAGCCCCACAGCAATCGGGGTCGCGATGAAAGAATGCGTAGCCCCGGAATCAAACAAAACATCAACAGCAGAACCACCAATGGAAACAGTACCTCGCACAAGGTTCGGAGCTCTGTTCGACTGCTGACGATCCAACGTATAAACTCGGCCGGTGGCAGGTGGCACAACAGGTGCCGCTGTAGGTGGAGCAGGAATCATCCGAAGAGGGGCCCGCACTGCTGCAGCCCTAGCAACTGTAGAATAACAATCCTTGCCCATATGGCTACTCTTTCCACACTTGTAGCATAACAACTCTCCAGTAGCACAACGTCCCACATGCTCCTTTCCGCATCCTGCACATCTAGGAGTGGAAGGAGGTCTAGCAAAACCTCCTTGCTATGCAGAGGTCCTCTTAAAATGATTTGGCGCCTGTCTAGCCGCCAACTGCTTACCCTTACCTTTTCCACCAAACTTCCCGTCTTTCCAGGAAGTTGAACTACCAGTTCCCTTAACATCAGCTATCTTGGCCTTATTCACAATGCAGACGTCCTCACTGTCACGACACTGCTGAACCAAAATGCCAAAATCTCTAGATGCCGCTCCGGCAATCCTCTCAGCTATCTTCTCATTAAGTCTCATACGGAACTTAGCAGCTAAAAACGTCGGAGTAGGCATGACAATACGAAAATGTGCAAACTTGCCCAATTCATTGGACTTAGCCAAGTACTCATCCACAGTCAACGAGCCTTGCACCAGACGGTCAAACTCTCATTGTTTCCATTCCTGTGCATCATATTGGAATCTACCAAGAAAGCAATCCTCAAAGAATGGCCACGTAATCACATGACCCTGCATCTCATAGACGTGATATGTGTTCCTCCACCACTTATGAGCATCTCCCTCCAGCATGTATGTGGCGAACATTAGTTTCTGTGGATCTGTGCACTGCATCACCCTGAATATCTTATCCAGGGCCTGGAGCCATCTAGCCACAACAATATGATCATAAGATTCATCAAAATAAGGTGGCTTATGCTTGCGAAAAACATTCAGTCGGCGATCAATAACATCACGGTCTTCCGCTGGCTCAAAATAGGGTTGCATCATCCCAGTAAGATGACTGGCACTAGGGATGGCAAAGCGGGCCACCACCCCGCCCCGCCCGTGCCCGCCAAAAGCCCCCAAAGGCGGGCTGACCCGCCCCGCCCCGCCTGTGAAAGTGGGCAAGAAAACTCAACCTGCAGCCCCGTTTGGGCGGGCGGTGCGGGCTGCCCGCCAAGCTCGTGAGATTTTACACTAAAAAAAGTAAAAAAAAGTTAAAAAATCAAGCCCGGGCGGGCTTGGCGGGGTGGCCCGGCTGGCTGAGCCCGTTTTACCATCTCTAACTGGCATCCTCAATGTGACTCTGACTGTCATCCTGATGACTGGGTGGAGGCGGCGGTGGTGGTGGCAGAGGATGCTGACCACCAGCAGGACCAGTCCTCATCTCCTCCGACATGACCCTCATCATGGTCATGTTCGCCAGGCGGTTTGCCTCCAACACATCCTCTGTGGCTTTCATGTTCGCCTCTCTGACGGCGTCCAGCATAGCCTGGTCGGCTAGTCGGCCCGCCTGCATCTTGGCTAATGCAGTTAGGACAGGATCAGGTTTATCCTCATTCATCTCTCGGTTCCTCCGAGGTAGTACCATGACTTTGCACAAGTTACACAAAGAATTAGTTGATCAGGCCCACACAATATGGTCACACATGCATCATCATAGTAAAACCCGAAAGAACACAACAGATGAAACACACACCACAACATCATAAGTTATTGCAATACATACAGGATTTTTCCTTAGAAAGTGCTATGATACCATAAAATGTAACACCTAGTGTATACCCGGTTTGTTATCATATCATCGTATTCAGCGTTGCTTAATTAAAATGTGGAACTAACTTTTCTTTCCAATTATTTTGTTATTATTATTAACCAAGTTGATTAAGTAAAACTTTTTCAAAACATTGGCTGTATGTAAATTGCAATAATAGCTAATTACACTGAATAACCTCATAACATAAATAAGTGTGTATCTAGTCACGAAACTATAACACGTAGTTCAGACAATATCCTGATAAATTATACAACTCAAGTCTAAATACACCAAGCATCATCAATGTGGCATGGAGAACCCCTATGCTCACCAAATAAGGCAACAAGGCCCAACATAGTCTCAACTCAAATAACCATATAATAGCATGAACAATAACTAAGCATATCATCATATCAGCAATCAACAGGTATAATCAACTAAGCTCCAGCCTCCTGCCACCCGAGGTATCAACCCCCAAGGTACCTGAACCTGAAAAGGTGCCCCAAACGTGTGGTGATATCTCTAAAAAGAAATCTTAGTAAGACAAGGGGTCCTCAAGGACTCTTCCGCCCCAAGCTCACTTACAAGTATTAATATAAGTTTAAAAACTTTAATTTCAATGCATGTTCATGTTAAGGCATTTAAATCTTGAAAACATGACCTATTGGTCAATGAGCCAAATACTAAAACTCATTAATCATGTGATGTATGCAAATGCGGTTCGACTAGCCAGGGAACAGGATAGGGTTTATGCACGTCTGCCCCCTATCTAAACATAAGGGTCGCCTCCTTATGCCTTACACACCAGGGTCGCAGCCTGATCGTGTAAGTAATCAACATCACATTACATCAACAGCTGAATTAACATATCTCAGGCATATATCAGTGCATATTTCATCTTTCATGAAAACATACATGCATATAAACCACCCTCCCATAGAGGTTGATGGAACAAGTAACAGATCAATCCGAGGACTAGAAGCTTACCTGAAATGCCAAACTCTCTATCCAGAGGCTCGGTAACAACAGGAAACCCAACAGTCTCACCACAAGTCAATCGCAATCTATGGAGGTCTCAAAACAGTAGAAAGATGTGCTCTTGGAGCTCTCAAATCTGCCTCAATAATTCAGATTACACAAGCCACAAATTTGATCATAAAACAAGGTCCTTTTCCCTCAATGGTGGCTTCTTGAAACCACAAATGCCAAGTAAATGGCCTCCATACCTCACCATTACAAGGTTAGCAACTCTCACCCATATAACAGAGCCCACAACTCAGAAATGCCAAGACTTTCAACCTCCCATGGCTAGAGCATACTCATACAAGGAACTTTTGTGAAGAAAGTAAGAGAAAAGATGGGAACTTGGGCTTGGAACATGGAGAAAAGCTCCACCCTTGCAATGGAGAGGAAGGTGGCAGCCAAGGGGTTCAGAATCTCACGTAGAAGGGATGCAATTTCTGACCTAGGGCTTTGTGCCCAAGTATATATAGTCAACTTAAGATTAATCGCACAATATTTGCATTAATAGCTACGCTTATCATTTTAATATCAAACTTCATATTCTAAACATAGCTATTTTTCTAAGATTTATCATATTTTAATT
The DNA here is from genome assembly GCA_032173675.1 of Gastrolobium villosum. NCBI lineage: Eukaryota > Viridiplantae > Streptophyta > Magnoliopsida > Fabales > Fabaceae > Gastrolobium > Gastrolobium villosum. The sequence goes on from JAVKPL010012707.1 coordinate 42,639, forward strand.
TTAATTTTTCGCAACACTTTTCCAGTACGCGTTTTTACGTAGTCCGTATTATTTCTAACATCAATTCTACTTGTTTTGACTTCAAACTTGGTATTCCAGTCCTAAATATTATTCTAGGAATATTCATATACTTATTATAATTTTTCGGGATACTTCATCGATACCCATTTATACCGTGAAGCAGAACCGGTATTTGCACTTTTCGACAAAAAAGCTACTTTCAATATTATTAAACACTTACTATAATTATTTTAGTGTTCTAATAATTATTCAAGCTCAATTATTGAATTCTTTCCTAAATTCACAATTAATTATTTAAATTAATTAAATTCCTAATTTAACGGTGCAGGTTCTTACAGTAATCGATTACCCTATTTTCAGTAATCAGTTACCACGTGTAGTAATCGATTACCATGTTTTTGGTAATCAATTACCATGTGCAGTAATCGATTACTCTATTTTTGGTAATCAGTTACCGTGTGAAGTAATCGATTACCCATTGTATGATAATCGATTACCCCCTCTCAGAATGACCAGAAACCAGTTCTAACGCGTGGGAAAGTTCTCATTGGGGCATAATGCTCTAGGAAGTCAGTGTTACTGTTGGGAAACATCAATACCTTTAATAATGAGGTTTAGTACGTGATAATTATGAATTAGAAAGGATGTAAACGAAAGAGAAAACGTTACTTAATGGTTATGAAATTGATATTTCTGAATATTAAATTGTGTATTCATATAAAACAGATTGCAATTGACGGGTTGTGTGACTTTTGGGGTGTCTGTGTATTCCGAGCCTTTGGAAAGGGATTGTGGCACTACAGCTAAGCTTTCGCGTCCTTGGTTTTACCCATTGATGGTTCCACCATACCTTATGGAGGGAAGATTTATATGCATGATGTGTTTGTGTGAAAATATGTGAAGATTATTTATATGCTGTTGAGATGACTTATGAGTGTAAATGTCGTATGATATGTATGTGGGGTATTCCACCTAGACGGTAATCCCTGAGTATGTGGAGACATACAAGATGGTAACTCCGTGGGTGAGGTACAAGAGTACTGTGGGTTGTAGACGTACGTAATTCCTACCTTTTTATTCTCTGGCCAGTAAGATGCACACACACATGACATGGATATATGCCGCATTGTACAGATTTGATATTATACTGTTGTTATCATTTTATAACTTACAGTACACATGTAAGTGAGCTTGGGGTGGAGAGATCCTTGAGGACCCTTTGTCTTACTGAGATTTCTTTTTAGAGATCTCACCCCATGTGGGGTACATTTTCAAGTACAGGCACCTCGTGGGTTGATACCTCTAGCGGCAGGAGGCTGGAGTTGAGTTGAGATGATACATGCACATTCCATATGTTATGATTTATGTTCCGTCGTTATGTTTTATGGCCATTGTATGTGAGACATGATGGATTATGTTGTTTTATTTGGTGAGCATGAGGGTTGTCCATGCCACATTGGTATAAGCTATGTTTATTTCAGACTTGAGTTGAAATATTGTATCAGTATATCGTCCGGCCTAAGTGTTGTAGTTTCCGTGACTAGATACAATTATATTTGATGAGGTATTCCAGAGTAGTTATTTATTGCAATTTACACACAGGCGACATTTTGAAAAGGAATAAGTAATCCACTTGATTAATAATGAATGGTTTCATAATTGAAAAAAATTAGCTCCCACATTTATTTAGCTGCGCTCTTACCATATGTATGTTTAATACACCAGGTGCACATGGGGTGTTACATCACCTCTATAGCTCATCTTCTCCAGAAGACCTCTTTGCTAAGAGGTTTCTATGGACACTAGAAAGGGGGAAAGCTACCAAGAGTCAAAATCTTAAAAGCACTTCCTAAAGCTACCAGAATAATCAACAAAACAAGGGCATGTAAATGAAGAAGCAAACACCCAAGGAAACAAAAGATACAAAGAAGGAAGAAGCACGAATAATGACGCAAATGCGTGAATAGGCCATCATGACATATGAAATACAAAGGCGGCACATGAATCTCAATGAACATCAAACTAATCAGGGCATGACACGTGAAAAGGCATAACCGCCAAAGCGACTAAGGGAAAACTAAACTTCAACATAATGGGACTACCTGCTTAAGGCGGACCACAACACCAAATCGTACAAACTAGCTTGAATGTAGCAACAAGAACATATCATGACCAAGTTATAAATAAAGCCCGAGGCATCAAGGCCGAGTTGCTAGTCAAGCCCATGCTGTAATAGCCCATTGTACACCGATATTGTTAACATTGATTATGATATTAAGCGCAATTACAATCACAGCAGTTCATTTAAAAATGCGGGTAAACTTTTTCCTTTTCATTACGTAAACGTTTTAAAATAATAATAAAATGAAATGACATAAGCTGTGATCATAACTGAATTCTAAAAAAGGAATAAATAAAACAAAATCTTAACTATCATACATTACTTATTTTAATCTACTAAGGGGTTCCCATAAACCCACTTAGAATAAATATCACTTTTACGGTTTTCCTATAACTGAACATGCTTCTATTTTCTGGTCATTGTACGCATCCCCCAAACTATAAGCCTCTTGTCTTTTATTATGTTAATTTAGACTCAATCACCTTTCCAACAAGGTATCACACGCCTTATTTGAAGTTCTCTAGCTCCGGTTATCACCGTTTGAAGTTGGACAAGCAAAACTGTCAACCAATCCAAAACAGGGCACCAAACATCTCTCACCATTTCTGTAATTCTGGACAAAACACTCAACCAATTACGCTCAAAATTTTATAAAAGTACTATACACATTTTGCTTTAATTTGATATATCATGAGCCTAATTTGTGTAAGAATTGAGGGAGAAACAATTCCTGGAAAGTGCAGTCCCAAACAACCCCTGCACATGGCCTCTTTGGGTAGACTCCACTCAATCGAACCTACAGGGCGCTACATAGCTTCGAATGCTACCAAATTTTGGCACAACATAGTTGACATCTCAAGATTCAAAATTATGTATTGCACATCCCTATTGGACCTCTTTGGAGGGAGATACGTTCTCCTAAAGTTGGCCTAAAAAATGGTTATTTATTATAATTTCTGATGGCACCTCCTTTGTTTATTTAACATATCCCATTTTAATGAAAGTGTTTTGTTGCGAACTCGGAAAGTATACCGATCGTTCCAAGTAATAAAAGTGATAAGTAAGTATCGTCTCCACAGGGATTGTAGACCAAGTACTATAATAACCAGTCCCCTTAAGTTTAATGGATCAAAAGAGGGTAGAAATAGTTGTTGGTTTAAAAACAAAAAGTAAATTAAAAAGTAAATTGTGTATTTTAGGGTTTTCTTAAGAAAGAGATGAAGAGAGAATTATAAGAGTTGTGAAAAACAATTGTGAAAAGATTGCAGTAAGAGTACGAACACCTGTCTGATCCACCTTGTAATCCGAATGTAAATTTACATATGAATTACCTTTGATCAAACGATTCACCATCTTTTATTCAATCGGTTAAACCCTAATTCCTTAGAGATCTTTAACCTTATTAACCTTATTAGAACCCTAATTCCTTAGAGATTCCTTTTCAGGTTAATCATGCAATTCAGTGAATCTTTCACGTTTGCAATTCATGTACTAGTGCTTACATGAACAACTATTTTCCTCCTGTTCGGGAATTAGGATCCCAATATTCCTATTGTGAATCCTAACCCTAGTGATCTATTAGAATGATCAGATCTAAAAGAACAATGAGATGAAGAGCGAAGGAAAATAGATGCAGAAAGATAAACATATATAAATCAGATCCAAACTACAAAATTCAGGGTTGGACCCTTACCACAATACTAAGATCTAGCCAACCATATTCATGGCTGATCTCAAATAAAATCCAACAAGAAAGTAAATTACAAGAATGATCGAAGAAAGAACGAAGAACAACCTCTTCTTCTTCACAATGACAGTCTCCTCTAGGTTAAGAACCAGTATATCTCATTCAGAATTGCACCTCTCTATTTATAAGACCAATTTTTCCTCTTATTCCAATTTTGCCCTTTGACAGCACAGCTGTAGCTTTCATAACTGAATTGTCAAATCCACGCTGTAAAAAATGGATGCCTCTGTCTTCCCACGCTTGCATCAATCTCACGCTGTGAGCGTGGATGCCTCTGTCTTCCCACGCTTTCAGCGTCAATCTCACGCTGTGAGCGTGGATCTTAACTTTGGCCAATCCTCATTTTCCTTCCAGATTTGTTTATTTTTCCTGAAAATGAGCATAAAATCAGTTAAACACTCTTGAATGTGGAATTTAAGGATTACAATAAGAACTGTTGCATTTTAGATGAGGAATAGTTCATTATTCTTCTCTTTTTGGCTTGAATTTACTTACACATCATGTTTTTTAAAGCCTTGATACCTAATTGATAAGGTGGCACAAAAAAACTAACAATGCCTTGGTGCTCTTACAACCCATAATGACTTACATCATTATCATTACTTTACAATCCATACTTAACTTCATTAAACTTAAACTCATTACAATCACATAATCTCATTTCATACATTCTTAACAATTGACATATAAATCATAACCTAAAATAGGCCTATTGCCCTTTCATCACATACATGTTTTACAATTTACACAATGTCCATAAAGCACTAAATTACAATTATCCAATTGTAAATACAATGAAATACTCCATAATCAATAATTACATCAATTCTAGACTTAGCCAAAATAATACTACATGAACAACAAAAGCATGAAATACATAACTCATGCAACCCAATGTTCATGCACTAAGTCTAGCCTATGCCAAATATGACTCAAAATGCAAAATGACACTACACTCCATGAACTCCATGTACTTATCCCGTAGGCCTCTTGCCCAATGCTCCAGTACCGCTACAACCATCTGAAACATAGCCCATAACGCAGGGTGAGATATACGAATATATCTCAGTAATTCAAAGGTTCTGGAGGATAACTCCACCCAATGGCTCACTCAGATGTAACATACAATAATGAATTACAATAACATAGGGATATAGCAAGGGATTTAGAGAAATTAGGATATAACAGAGAGAGGGATATAGAAAGGGATTTAGAGAGATAGGGACAAAGAAGAGAAAGATATACGATGCAGCAGGAATGGTCATAGCCAAAACCATGCACCATCCGGCCTACTGGCCACGGAATATAGCCTACGGGCTTGATGCTTCCTAGCAAGTATATCGATTGCACAAGTAATATAGAAGGTAAGTAAAGTATCGTCTCCACAGGGATTGGGATCGAATATCAAATAATCGTGTTATTTTAGAATGGAAGAGTTCAAAAGGGTTGGTTGTGACAAATAATGTCGATTTGGGTATGGAGAACTCTATCTCCCTCTGTGGTGGAAACTCAGGAATCTCCTCAGGAAACACCTCGAGGAATTCCCTCACCATAGGAATGCCAGTGAGATCCTCCTGTGTCCCACTCACCAAACCTCCCAACATAACATAGCCAAATGCCCCTGCTCTCAAGGCCCTCCTCGCCTGCAGGACTGAAATGAACGGTGAGGAATGAGAAATAAAAGTAAAGACTTATTTTGGCTTTGTGTTTTGAGAAATAAAACAATAAAAATGAGAATTGATTTGTAAAAGGGATGAGAAAAGCATTGTAGCTAGGATACACTCACCAAATGATTCCCGCTTCTTACTCTGGATTGATTTACAATATTCATTTATAAAATTACTCAAATAAATTATTATCTAAAAATGCTAATAGTTAACCCTCAATTCCTTGCAGAGTTAACCCTTTAATCCCAATTGGAACCCCAATTCCTTGCAATGTTCCCCATGACATTAAGCAATGAACTCAATAATTTAGGCATTTATAACTCAATACACATATGAACCGTTATCATACCCCCTTCAAGATCAAAACCCCAATATTCCTATCTAGGGCTCTAACCCTCAGATTATTATCAACTATTAGATTGATCAATTCTAATAAAGAAAATATAAAATACGCACAGGGTAGAGATAAAGATAATTATATAAACGAAAAATCATAAATCAATCCGTTGTAACAAGGGCTCACATAGGGCTCGTGACCCTAACTATAATAAAAAGAACTAGCCAACCATTATCATGGCTAGAAATCCAATATTCAACATAAACATAAAATGAAAGAGAAGAAGAATAAATGGGTCCGTGGAAGAATCTCTCTGAGCACCACCGACGGCTCTCTTCTGAATGGAATAGGATGGATCCCTAATTCTGTCAAGAGGATCCTATTTATAAGCCTCTTTTCCTTCTTCCAAAAATGCCCTCAGAACACACGACATGTCTTTCCTGCAAACCGGCGCCAGTTGGCGCCACGCTTCTGTGTTAAGTGAAAAGTCGGACCAATTTCCTCAGAAACTGGCGCTAGTTGGCGCCATTGTGGCGCCACTAGGCGCCATGGCACTGCCACAATTTGTATTTTTCAAGAAACTGGCGCCAGTTGGCGCCATGACTCTGTCAAATTTGCTTTTCTTCCAAAAACCGGCGCCAGTTGGCTCCGGGCCACTTCCAAAGGTCTGCTGCAAAGTTCGTAATTTGGCGCGGGTTAGCACCAGTGTGGCACCATTCCGCGCCATGTTGCTGGAATTTGTACTGTGCTATACCCGTGTGGAGTCGCGTCAACAGGCTTTTTATAATTTTGTAATTTTCACTTCTTTTTCCTGTAAAAACACAACCAATAGATGAGAAATATCATTGACATAGAATAATCAATATAATAAGCAAATATGTGTTTCAATTGCTATTTTATAACTCAATTCTTATAATTTCCAGCTTGGAAAACCACATTTGCCAGAGGCACATCAAACCATTCCCAGATTTAAACGCCGCTGTTCCCAGCAATGTACAAGACTCAATCCAGGAAATATTCAATTACTCCAACATAATAATCCATAGACACTCTCGCACAGATAGATAATGTCCACTCAACACTCTGTGTTTAAGGGTATCATGAACATTCAATCAATCACGGCTATAACACTACCATAGGCTTAATCATATTCTAAAAAATTCTTAAAAATGAAGAATCAAACACATGCATCAATTGATCAAAAGGACTTCACAGGTTGTAACTTGGCCGGGTTAAAGGGGTAGGAATATATGGACAGTAGCTCAAACAACAATGAGATTGAAAAAATGATATTATTTCACTTTAACACATTCAACTAAATGGTTTTGCTCCACTAGTATTCCTACAGAATTTCAGGAATTAATTCCTTCCAACCACTTTTTCTGTATTTTCATTCTTTTCTTGCTTTTTCCTTTTTCCTCCCCCAATTACTTGACCTTTGTAGAGCTTACCTCAATTTCTTTGCTTTATTTTCAACACATTAATAATTCAATCTCAATCAAGGTAAGTCACATGGATATAGGCTAGGCCATCAATTAGGCCATAGGTCATTTATCAACAAATTAAGTTCAGGCTCAAGGGGCTAGCAATGGAAAAATTTATACAGATGGGCTATTTTGGCCATAAGCTAGCAAGAACAAAATGCCTTTATCACTTCAACCAATGCAAGCATGACAGAGAAACAGATCAAGTTTTAGAGTGTTACAAGAGTGAGGTCTCTCAACAAGAAAATTAAGTGTTTAAGCTCAAACCTCACAGCTATGGTATCAATATAGACTCAAGGAAATTAACCTCAGACATTGTCAGAATCTCCCAACATTAGTTCAGACAAACGAGCAATCATGCAATCCAATTATACCTAGGCAATGTTTTGCCAGAAAATCATACAATATACTTCTAGGAATTCAATCAAGCACATTAACTAGATAAGCACATTTAAACCTGAGAATTGCTTGAAACACTTATCACAAATATTTTTCTTATATATACAGAGCACACAAAATAACTACAAAAATAACTAATAAAAATTAAAAAGAGTTTAGAATATCTCCCCTGATAGAAGAATTGTAGTTCCAGAGTGTTTTCCCAAAGCCTACCATTCCCAAATTTAGAGAGTTGCTGTCCTCAGCAATAATTAAACCACAAGAAGGAAGAAAATCCTGCACAATGGAACAAACAGTGGCATATAGGATAAACTATAATGCGCATTAAAACATCAGAGAGTTTGAGAGATATACCAACACAAAGTAAGTAAATGACCTAACATCAACCTAAGGTCATAATAAAACAGCAAAAATATACAAAACAGAAAAATAAACTAATATAAAATAAATCTCTGTCAGCAAGGAGATATAATCAACCCTCCATGTCATCCCCCTCAATAGCATGGGATGACTCAGCACATGGAGGATCTGGTGGTACTGGATGCCTTGGTGTATGAGACCACCATTCCCAGATTTGGTTCAAACCATGAAGCCTGTGAGGAACTCTTTGAAGCATTGGTTTTTATGAGAGATAGAGTCTCGGTGTCTCTTGTCAAAGACTCTTCTTTTTTTCAGCCTTCAATCTTCGGGAATCTGCACACATCGTCCAACCAGTATCAAAAGGTTTGACCACTTCCTTTCTCATTACTTTCTTCAGTATAGGATGACGCCTCCCTTGAGGTTTCCTCCCATGTTTGTCATCATCCTCATTAATAATTTTGTGGGTACGGGAAGAGAGATTTTTATCTTTTGAATCAGAAATAGACCACCCTATGGCAGTCTCATATTCCTTCAATACTTAAATCACCGCCTCCTTATTACCCAAGAAGATATCTTTTAAAGTTTGAGGAAGCTCCTCAAACTCCACTTTTGTGGCACCATCTTTTTCGTCATCATCTTCTTTTTCAAGAACCTCAAGCGCTACATTTTTTTCTTCCTTAACAGGAATAATCTCATGCTCCTCACGTTCTTTAGCAAGCTCTTGATTAGAAGATTTTTCTTCTTTCCCCATTTCCTTTAAAACATCAAGACTAAAACAATTGCCTTTGTCAGAAGAATGTTTCATAGAGTCAAAGACGTTGATGGTAATGGTCTCATCATTCATTCTTAACTCCGGCTTCCCGTTTTCAACATCAATCATTGCACGAGATGTAGCTAAGAAAGGTCTACACAAAACAAGAGGCATTTCATTTTCTGCCTCCAGAAGGAAAATTCGAATTTCTTGGAATATTCTGTGGCGAAAATCTTTCATCATACCATACGCCATTCACCTGCACTTGTTGAGGAGGATCAGAAGATAGTAGGGAAGGACATTCATTGGATTCATGATTGTCTTTGCAATATTCACAAACAACTGAAGCAGCTTGAGCTTGGACACCAGAGAGCTGCATCTTATCCAGCCTTGAGGTCAAATTCGCTAATTGCTGTGATAATAACTTATTTTCAGCCAGTACCACATCATTGTCATCTAGGTGCAAAATACCTCTCTCATGCTTGGCTGTCAAACCTTCATTTTCATTGGCAGCCATTCTTTCTGTCAACTCAAGAGTCTCATTTGCTCTCAAGGATTTAATACTATCTCCTACTGCACCATTCAGCACCATCCGGATTTCAGGTTTACAACCATTGAAGAAGATTCTCACCTGATTACCAGTGGTCATGGGATAATGAGGATATCTTTTCATTAGATCTTTAAAGCGGTTCCATGCTGCGCACATCATTTCACCCTCAGCTTAAGTGAGATTGGTGATATCATTCACCATCTGATTGTATCTTTCCATCGAGAAGAACTCAACAAAGAACTTGTTTGATAAATTTTCCCATGAAGGAATACTTCTCGCATGCTACCTTTCCAACCAATTCAGAGCCTTTCCTTTAAGAGCAAAAGGAAACAGCCTCAGCCAGACTGCATCATTGGACACCTGAGGATGTTTGGTTGAGTCACAGATCATAAGGAATCTGTCTATGAACATGTGAGGGTCCTCATCAGCCTCTCCACCAAATTGAGCTCTCTCCACCAGTTGAATATTAGCAGACTTAAGCTCCTAGTTATTGTTGCCAACTTCATGATGAACAATACTCGAATTGGCCCTTTTAAACGATTGAGTTAGAATGGTGTCCATGTATGGATTATCAGCTTCGTTGTTTCCTGCCATGGTTTTTGCTTCTTTAGACAGAATTCTTAACTCGTTGAATGTAAGCTTCTTCTGAGCAAGTTTTCTGTTTCTCTTTTCTGTTTTTGTAATCTCCAAAACAAGTGGAAATCCTAGAACTGTACCTCGCATACAACTCAGAAAAGAGATTAGTAGCACTTTTCAAATAAAAATAAATAAATTAAATAAAATAAAAATATTCACAAAATCCAATTTTAAATATCAAGATTATATGATATAAGAAAGCCAATCCCCGGTAATGGTGCCAAAAACTTGATGCTTCCCAGCAAGTATACCGATCGCACAAGTAATATAGAAGGTCAGTAAAGTATCGTCTCCACAAGGATTGTGATCAAATATCAAATAATCATGTTCTTTTAGAATGGAAGAGTTTAAAAGGGTTGGTTGTGAGAAATAATGTCGAATTGGGTAAAAAAAATGAGAACTAAAAGTAAAGACTTATTTTTGGCTTTTTGTTTTGAGAAATAAAACAATAAAAATGAGAATTAATTTGTAAAAGGGATGAGAAAAGCATTGTAGCCAGGATACACTCACCAAATGATTCCAGCTTCTTACTTTGGATTGATTTACAATATTCATTTATAAAATTACTCAGATAAATTATTATCTAAAAATGTTAATAGTTAACCCTCAATTCCTTGCAAAGTTAACCCTTTAATCCCAATTGGAACCCCAATTCCTTGCAATGTTCCTCATGACATTAAGCAATGAACTCAATAATTTAGGCATTTGCAATTCAATACACATCTATTCCTAGCATGCATATGAACCGTTATCCTTCCCCCTTTCAAGATCAAAACCCCAATATTCCTATCTAAGATTTTATCCCTCAGACTATTATTGTAACAGCCCGTGTTAACCCGGATTGTTAACATACTATCGTATTAAGCCACGCTTAATTAAAATGCGGAATAACTTTTTCTTTAATTCAATTATGACGTCATTAAACTTAACCAACTTGATTACTTAATCAATTTCATAAAATACTGCCTGTATGTAAATTGCAAGACCACTAACTGAAATACCTCATATATAATAATAAGTGAGTATCTAAGGCCACAGGACTACGACACGTAGCCTGGGTCAAAATCCTGATACTTTAATTACAACATCAAATTAAAGGACAATAATCAAACCATGTGGCATGGACAAACCCCATGCTCACTAAATAAGGCAACAATGCCCAAAAACATTCTCAACATAAACTCAGCAGAAAACATAAACAACAGTCGGAAAACATAACAGCAGTCAATCCAGCAGAACAGCATATCATAATATCAACTCAGCTCTGGCCTCCTGCCACCTGAGCCCTCAACATTACCTGATCCTGAAATAAGCATCCCCAAACGTGGGGTGAGATCTCTAACAAGAAATCTCAGTAAGACAAGGGGTCCTCAAGGAGTCTCCACCCCAAGCCCACTTACATGTGTAATATAAGTTCAAAAACAGTATTTACAATATAAGTTCCAAAATCATGCGATGCAACAATTAATCATGCCATGTGTGTTTATCAAATCTACTGGCAAGAGAAATGTAGGAATACGTCTATACCTACATGAGTACATGGATACTACCTGCACCTCACCCACAGCTTCACCATCTTGTATGTACTACATACTCAGGCTTACCGTCTAGGTGGACACCACATGCATCTCATAAAAGCACATTGCATATAAATAGCTCAACAGCATTTCCAAAATATTAAAGCATGTAACACAGCATGCATAAACCCATCCCCATGGGACATGGTGGAACATCAAAATGGCTAAACCGAGGACACGAAAGCTTACCTTGCAAGCTAGCTACCCAAGCCAAGAGTCCAACCACTCACAAGTCCAAAAACAGCAGTATCACAATCTGATATGGACCAATAACACATCAATATTTATGCATCACAAGCATACAACTTAAAGACTACGCCTTTCCTTTACGTTTTACGTCTTAAGGCTTCCAACAAAGCCATAAGCCCTTAATCATATGATTCTGACTTAGTTCATTAATTACAGAAGTACAACTTCCTTAATCTAGGGTCCACATACACCCAATAGCTTACTGTTCACACAGCACGGCTATTGTTCTGTGAAAACCCAGGATATCCGGATATCAGAAGGGACATATCCGGATATGTCATATCCGGATATCACACTGACCATATCCGGATATCACATATCCGGATACACAGGTCCCATATCCGGATATCAATATCCGGATACCATATTCGGATACTGATATCCGGATATCTGTTCGACAAATATCCGGATATCTCACGACAGAATGCAGTTTCTGCATTTCGTGAATATCCATCCCAAAGATCCAACTTTTAACACATGTACACGTTAAAGCATGTTTCTTTAATCCATTTTAGGTTCATATACATTATACCCTCTTGTTTACTCATTAAACATGGCCAAGACATCAACTTTAAGCATCAAAACTTAAGATCAAAGGTGAGGGAACTTACCAAAGCTCAAAACAGAGCAAGGTGTGCTCTTGGAGCTCTCCCAAGACACTTCAAACTCAGCCTGAGTAGGAGCACGAAAATGACAACACAAAGGTGGGTTCTTGCACCACAAGATGGCTCCTTGGCACCACCAAAGCCAAGCCAAAGGTTCAAGTCACTCAAACTCACCAACTCAGCCCATCAACCTCACACACAGCAGCTGAAACACAGCCAAGAACACCCCTTTCACTCTCACAAGGATGATCACAAGTGTTTATGAAGAGGAAAGGGAAGAAACTAAGCAAAAAGGGGAAGACTTGGCCTCAAGAAGGTGAGGAAGGCAATGGAATAGTGCCTCACACCTTCATGCAGCAGCCAATCACGTAGGGAAAGAATGTTTCTAGGGTTTTGTGCCCTTAATGGGTCTATTTATAGGCACAAGGCCACACACGCGCAGTATTAGCCTTAATAGCAAAGTAAAAGATCTTGATCTCAAACTTTAGAATCTAGACCTACGCATTTTTCTAAGATTTATCATATTTTTATTTTATTTTTCGGAGCACCTTTCCGGTACGCGCTTTTCCATAGCCAGTATCAGTTCTGGCATCAGATTACGTTATTTTGACTTGAAACCCGTTTTACATGTCCTACATAATATTCTAGTAATTATCATGCATTCGTTATAATTTTCCGGGATACTTTTCCGGTACGCATTTATACTGAGTAGCAGAACCGGTATCTGCGCTTTTCTTCCGAAAAGCGACTTTCAGCATTTTTACTCACTCAGTATAATTATCTAAGCCCAATATTAATTATTAAGGTCAATTATGGAATTATATTCTAATTATCATAATTAATTTACTAATTACCTTAATTAGCGGTGCGGGTTCTTACATTCACCCCACCTTTTTAAGGATTTTGTCCTCAAAATCAGAAACATACCTGTCTCGAAAGTCGGGATACTGTCGGAGAAGCTCATCCTCTCGCTCCCACGTGCACTCCTCGGGACTACGCCCAGTCCACTGCACCTTGACCATCGGAATGATCTTGCTTCTAAGCTGTTTCTCGCCTCGATCGAGAATCTTGAGTGGTCCGACGGGAGTCTTTAGGTTCTCCCGAACCTCCACATCATCCGGCTGCACCACGTGCGAAGGGTCTGCTATGTACTTCCGAAGCTGAGACACGTGAAACACGTCGTGGATGTTGGCTAGGTTCGGAGGTAAGGCAAGTCGATAGGCAACTGGTCCTACTCTACCAAGGATCTGGTAGGGCCCAATGAATCGCGGGCTCAACTTCCTCACTCTGAGTGCCCGTCCAACACCGGTGACAGGTGAAAGTTTCATGACGTGAATCGGCAAGTGTACCGAATCGCGCAAGTAATACAGTGATAAATCAAAGTTCGTATCCACAGAGAGTGTGTTCAAATCAATTAAAACTCTTCCTTTTAAGATTAAATATTTCAAAAGGTTTTTGACACGAATGTCAGGATTGTGTGGGAATTTGATTTGTAAATTTAAAAGACTTGTTTTTGGTTCTTTTTGAAAAAAAGAAATGAAATAAGGGTTTAAATATATGAGAAAAACGCTGTAGTAGGGAACACTCACCAATGATCCCCACCTTTTACTCTGGATTAAGTTAAGTATTAATATATAAATCGTGAACTTAGATAATTATCAGATAAAGGTATCAATAGTTAATTCTCAATCCCTTGAGGAATTAACCCTTTAATCTCATATAGAACCCTAATTCCTTGAGGTGCCCTATATGAGATCAAGCATAAAGATCGATAATTGAAACATCTACAATATGAATCATGTCTATGTCTAGATCATGTTCATACCGTCGTTCTATCCCCTTTCCGGATTAAAGACCTCAGATCCCTCTTGTTGGCCCTAATCCTCAGATTTATTATTACTTACTAGATTGATCGGATCTAATAATAACAATAACAATACGATCAGAATAGAACGAAATTCAAAAGATAAATATATTCATAAAAACTCAATCCATGGTATCAGGGGTTCACAAGGGTTCGTGACCCTAACTACAGCAAAGAGGTTCTAGCCAACCATTCTCATGGCTAGAATCCAAAATTCAATTGAAAAACAAAAACTAAAAGAACTACAGAAAGGTAGAAGAAGAGATCTCTCTCTAGAGCTTCCGCCTCCGAATGACCTCAGTTGTTCAGAATATCAGATGTCTCTTCTAGGGTTGCCTTATGCCCTTTTTATAACCTGAAAATCCTCCTTTTCTCGCAACTGACAGCTGTCTCTCTCAATCCCACGCTTGGAGCGCAGGATCCACGCTCCAAGCGTGGAGCTTCTGCCATTTTTGTTTTCTCCACGCTCCAAGCGTGGAGTTCCACGCTTGAAGCGTGGACTCACTGTGCATATTAAGCAGTTAAACACATGCATTCCACATGCATATTAAGCAGTTAAACACATTCATACCACATGCCAAAAAATCATACCTCTCCTATCCTCATAATCATCATCAAGGAATGAGGAAAAGAAGAAAAAAAAGAAATAATTACCTTTTCTCCAGCCATTTCAATCAAAATTTGAATTTTATGCAGAAATTTGATCCTTAATCCAAGTGAACGGTGGAGAAGAAAAACTATGGTGGAGATGATGGCGGTGCGGTGGTGGTGGTGTGGTGATGTGGTGCGGTGGTGGTGGTGTGGTGGTGGTGTGGTGAAGGAAAGGGAGAGAAGAAGAAGAATGAAAGATGGAAGTGGAGAGAGTGGAGGAGAAGAAGAAAGAAAGAAGAAAATGAGGAGAGTAGGGAGGAGTGGGGAGAAAAATAGAGGGAAGAAGGAAAAATAAATTAAAAAGGGGGAGGGGCGCGGCGCTTGGAAATTAGGGTTGCTGGTTTAAAACCCTGTCCACGCTTGAAGCGTGGGGTTCCACGCTTCAAGCGTGGACCTACTGCCCCTGACGATTCCTATTCCTCTTCTACGCTGCAAGCGTGGAGTTCCACGCTTGGAGCGTAGACATTCTGTGTCTGGCTTTTCCACTTCCATCCCCACGCTTCAAGCGTAGGGTTCTACGCTTGAAGCGTGGGACTACTGTCCCCTTTCGAGTTTCCTGCGCTGCAAGCGTGGGTTCCCACGCTTGGAGCGCAGACCTGCTGTCCCTTGGCTCTTCAAATTCCCTTTCCACGCTCCAAGCGTAGGGTTACACGCTTGGAGCGTGGGACTACTGCCTGTGTGTGGTTCCTGCGCTGCAAGCGTGGATTCCCACGCTTGAAGCGCCCAGCTTCTGTTCCAACATCTTTTCTACGCTCCAAGCGTAGGGTTCCACGCTTGGAGCGTAGACCCTCTGTCCCAGGTTTCCTTTCTATGCTTGAAGCGCAGAGTTCTATGCTTCAAGCGTAAACTCCCTGGAGCATTTGCACTTCCTTCCTTTATTCAATTTTTTTAATTTTTCTCTGGTTATCTAAAAAAAAATGAAAACAAGAAACAAATAAAAGGATAAAAATGTTGGGTTGCCTCCCAACTAGCGCGTGTTTAACGTCCCGAGCCTGACGGTTACCTCATTTAAGTTGCAATTGAATGAAGGCGCAAAGCCACAACTTGTTTCATTACGGGTCCTCCATGGAAGAACTTCAACCTAGAGCCATTGACCTTGAAGGGTCTGTCGTCCTCCATAGAAGATATCTCAACAGTACCATATGGAAAGACCTTTTTAATCACAAAAGGTCCTGTCCACCTGGATTTCAACTTCCCTGGAAAAAGTTTCAATCGGGAATTGTATAACAATACCTGCTGACCAGGCTCAAACTCCTTGTGTTTAAGTTTGCTATCATGATACTTCTTAGCTTTTTCTTTATAAATCCTAGAGCTTTCAAATGCTGAATTCCTAAACTCATCAAGCTCTAACAGTTGAAACTTTCGTTTCTCAAGAGCTGCTGTGGCATCAAAGTTTAGGAATTTAATAGCCCAAAAGGCTCTATGTTCAAGCTCCACTGGTAAATGACAAGCTTTCCCGTACACAAGCTGATAGGGAGACATTCCTATCGGAGTTTTGTATGCAGTTCGGTATGCCCACAGTGCATCATCCAATCTTTTTGACCAATCCTTTAGAGAAATACTGACAGTCTTTTCCAGGATTCGCTTCAGTTCCCTATTGGAAACTTCCACTTGGCCACTTGTCTGCGGATGATAAGGTGTAGCGACCTTATGCTTGACACCATACTTTGTTAACAGATTTTCAAATTGCTTATTGCAAAAATGAGAGCCTCCATCACTTATGATCGCTCTTGGCACTCCAAATCTGGTAAAGATATTCTTTCTCAGGAAGTTTACAACCACCTTCGCATCATTAGTAGGAAGAGCTGTTGCCTCAACCCACTTAGAAACGTAATCCACAGCTACCAGAATGTACTGGTTGGAATAGGAAGATGGAAATGGTCCCATGAAATCAATCCCCCATAAATCAAATAATTCCACCTCCATAATAGTGTTTAGAGGCATTTCATCTTTCCGGGAAATGTTCCCTGTCTTTTGGCATCTTTCGCACTTTTCCACATACTCTCTGGCATCTTTGAAAAGAGTAGGCCAGTAATACCCACTTTGCAATACCTTTTGAGCAGTTCTGTTTCCACCAAAATGGCCACCATAATCAGAATTGTGACAATGCCATAAAATCTCCTTGATTTCCAATTCTGATACGCATCTTCTCAAGATTCCATCAGCACATTGGAAATACAGGAATGGATCATCCCATACATACCTCCTAGCATCATGTAAGAACTTTTTTACTTGTTGCTTTGTGAGATCAGGAGGTACTTTCTTGATTACCTTAAAATTCACAAAATCAGCAAACCATGGTTCCATATGCAGTGCAAAAATTGGTTCTCAGATAATTTCACAGATATTGCAAGGACTTGTTCATCCGGAAAATAATCGTTGATCTCTAAAGCAGGATCATCTTGTAGGGTCTTCTCTCGGATTCTGGATAAGTGATCCGCAACTTTATTTTCCATTCCTGACTTGTCTTTGATCTCTAAATCAAACTCTTGAAATAACAACATCCACCTTAACAGCCGTGGTTTTGCATTTTGTTTAGAGATCAAATACTTTATTGCTGCGTGATCAGTAAAAATGATGGTCTTGGCACCAAGGAGATATGGTCTAAATTTATCAAGTGCATAGACCACAGCGAGCATCTCCTTTTCTGTTGTTGCATAGTTTACCTGTGCTTCATTCAGGACTTTGCTAGCATAGTAAATTACGTGCAACAGTTTGTTTCTTCGTTGGCCAAGAACAGCACCAATAGCTAGATCACTAGCATCGCACATCAACTCAAATGGCATACTCCAATCAGGTGAAACCAAGACAGGAGCAGTAGTGAGTTTTTCCTTTAATAAATTAAAGGCTTTAAGACACGCATCATCAAAAACGAACTCATTGTCTTTCATGAGAAGTTGACTTAGAGGCTTGGCAATTTTTGAGAAGTCTTTGATGAATCTTCTATAAAAGCCAGCATGACCAAGGAAACTCCTCACTCCATTAACATTAATTGGAGGAGGTAGTTTTTCAATGAGCATTAATTTTGCTCTATCAACTTCTATACCTTCCTTAGAAATTTTGTGTCCAAGCACAATGCCTTCTTGGACCATGAAGTGACATTTTTCCCAGTTAAGGACCAGGTTTGTCTCCTGACATCTTTTCAGTACTTTAGATAAGTTGCCTAAGCAATCATCAAAGCAAGAGCCAAATACCGAAAAGTCATCCATGAATACTTCTAAGAACTTTTCTACCATATCTGAGAAGATTGATAACATGCACCTTTGAAAAGTAGCAGGTGCATTGCACAATCCAAACGGCATTCTCCTATAGGCAAAAACGCCAAAAGGACAAGTGAATGCTGTCTTTTCTTGATCTTCTGGAGTCACTGCAATTTGATTATAACCACTGTACCCATCAAGGAAACAATAATAAGAATGACCTGCTAACCTTTCCAGCATTTGATCCACAAAAGGGAGAGGAAAATGATCCTTCCTAGTTGCTTCATTAAGCCGTCTGTAGTCAACACACATTCTCCATCCAGTAATTGTCCTGGTAGAGATTAATTCATCTTTATCGTTCTTTACCACAGTGACACCTCCTTTCTTTGGCACAGTTTGTACAGGACTTACCCATGCAGTATCTGATATTGAATAAATCATTCCAGCATCAAGAAGTTTAACTACCTCTTTTCTCACCACTTCTTTCATCATGGGGTTCAATCTCCTTTGAGGCTGCCTTACAGGTTTGATATCATTCTCCATGAGAATTTTATGCGTACAGAAAGAAGGACTTATACCCTTAAGATCAGCCATGGACCATCCTAAAGCAGTCTTATGCTTTAAAAGAATTTCTTTCAGTTTCTTCTCATCATTAGCAGATAACCTGTTATTTATGATCACTGGATATGTTTCATTGTCACCCAGGAACATATACTTTAGGGCTGGAGGTAACTCCTTAAGATCAACTTTAGGAGCACCTATTTCCTTGTCAGAAGTCTTCTGTTCAAGCAACTCATTAGCAACTTTAATGTCTTCCTCAAAAGGGATATGATCTCTTTCTTGCAATTCAACAGTAAATTCTTGCAAGGGAGTTTCATCTTCATGCATCACTTCCTCTAAGACATTAATTTCAAAACAATCACTATCATCATATGGTCTTTTTATTGCATCAAAGACATTGACAGTGATTGTGTCTTCATTCATCCTTAGCACCAGCTTTCCCTGTTCTACATCAATCATTGCACGGGCTGTGGCCAGGAAAGGTCTACCCAATATGAGAGGCATTTCATTCTCAACCTCCATATCAAGCACAATAAAATCAGCCGGAAAGATGAACTTGTCAATTTTTACAAGAACATCTTCGACTATTCCACTTGGCTTCCTCAAGGATCTATCAGCCAGCTGAAGAGAAACCAGAGTAGGCTTCAATTCAGTGATCCCTAAGGCTTTACAAACAGATAAGGGCATCAGATTAATACTTGCCCCTAAATCACACAAAGCTTTGCCAATCTTTGTGTCTCCTATTTCAATTTCAATATTAAAGCTTCCAGGATCACGAAGTTTGGGAGGAAACTTCCTAGTGATAATAGCACTGCACTTCTCATTAAGTGCAACTGTTTGGCATTCCTGTAGCTTTTGCTTCCTGGAAAGGAGATCTTTCATGAATTTGGCATAGTTTGGCATATTAGCCAATGCTTCAGCGAACGGAATGTTCACATGCAATTTCTTGAAAAGATCAAGAAATCTGTCATAACTCTTGGCTTTTAATTCTGGCTTCAACCTTCCAGGATAAGGTGCCATTTTCATCAGATACTCTTCACTGAGTTCAAATTTTTCTTTTGGAAGAGTAGCTGTCTCCTTCTCATCATCAGTTGGTTCCAATACTTCAGGAGATTTTTCTTTTTCTTTTTCAGGTTTCTCCTCTTGTTCGATCTTCTTTTCCTTCTCAATAGGTTTTGGTGGTGATGATACCACTTTCCCACTTCTAGTTGTAACTGCCAGACAATCTTCCTTGGGGTTAGTAGTAGTGTTACCAGGAAAGGTACCTGGAGCTCTCAGATAATTGTTGGGCTAGTTGACCAATCTGATATTCCAGTCATATCTAAACCAGTACCTTGATAACTTTTCCTCTGGTAATTATTACCACCAGCAGCATTATTTTGATTTCTTGAGAAATTTTGATTAGGGCGCTGATCATACCAAATACCATTTACATGAAATTGTTGAGTAGAATCTGAGGACATCAATGTAGGACAAGTATTGGTATCATGATCTTCATGAC